>JAPKLW010003771.1:0-36029 GCA_026898455.1 Plectranthus barbatus
AAGAATTTAGATGGTCAGGTTATCCCAAATTCATCTTAAATATTCAAGAAATAACTCATGCAAAATCGATCGATTCTCACTTATATAGTGTAACTTACCCTATCTCGAAATAAGTCATGCAAAATCGATCGATTATCTCTTATTTAGGGTAACTTACCCTAGCTAGTGTCGGAATAGGAGTATTTAATAGATGAATAAATTGAGTTTTTGGTTAGAGTCATTCAATTCTCAGTTATTTAGAGTAACCTAGCTAGTAACGAGATAAGTGTATTTAGTGGATAAATATATAGAGTTTTTTGGTAGAATAATTTACTCAGCTGTATAAATAAGAATTTAGATGATCATGTTATATCATGTTTATCTTAAACATTGTAGAAATAACTCATGCAAAATTGATCGATTCACTTTTATATAGAGTAACTTACCCTAGCTAGTGTCGGAATAGGAGTATTTAACATATGAATAAAAGTTTAGATGGTCACATTATCCCAAATTCATCTTAACATTTAAGAAATAACTCATGACAAATTATTCGATTCTCACTTATTTAGGGTTACCTAGCTAGTATCGGGATAAGAGTCTTTAACAGATGAATATATAGAGTTTTATTATAAAAATGTACTCAACTGTATAAATCAGAATTTTGATGGTCATGTTATCCCATATTCATCTTAAATATTGTAGAAATAACTTATGTAAAATCGTTCGATTCTCACTTATATAGGGTAACTTACCCTAACTAGTGTCGAAATAGGAGTATTTAACGTATGAATAAATTGAGTTTTTTGTTAGAATCATGTACTCAGCTGTATAAATAAAGAATTTAGACAGTCACATTATCCCAAATTCATCTTAAAAATTCAAGAAATTGCTCATGCAAAATCGTTCGATTCTCACTTATTTAGAGTAACCTAGCTAGTGTTGGGATAGGAGTATTTAACAGATGAATAAATTGACTTTTTTGTTAGAATAATGTACTCAACTTTATATATAAGAATTTAGATGGTCAGGTTATCCCATATTCATCTTAAATATTGTAGAAATAACTCATGCAAAATCGACCGATTCTCACTTATATAGGGTAACTTACCCTAGCTTGTGTCGGAATTGGAGTATTTAACAAATGAATAAATTTATTTTTTGGTTAGAATCATGTGCTCAACTGTATAAATAAAGAATTTAGATGGTCACATTATCCAGAATTCATCTTATAAATTCAAGAAATAACTCATGCAAATCGTTCGATTCTCACTTATTTAGGGTAACCTAGCTAGTGTCGGAATAGGAGTATTTAACAGATGAATAAATTAATTTTTTTGTTAGAATAATGTACTCTTCTGTATAAATCAGAATTTCGATGGTCAGGTTATCCCATATTCATCTTAAATATTCTAGAAATAACTCTTGCAAAATCAATCGATTATCTCTTATTTAGGGTAACTTTGCCTAGCTAGTGTCAGAATAGGAGTATTTAACAGAAGAATACATTTTGTTTTTGGTCAGAATCATGTACTCAACTGCATAAATAAAGAATTTAGATGGTCACATTATTGCAAATTCATCTTAAAAATTTAAGAAATAACTCATGAAAAATCATTTGATTCTCAGTTATTTAGGGTAACCTAGCTAGTATCGGGATAAGAGTATTTAGAAGATGAATATATAGAGTTTTTCGTTAGAATAATTTACTCAACTTTATAAATAAGAATTTAGATGGTCATGTTATCCCATATTCATCTTAAATATTGTAGAAATAACATATGCAAAATCGATCGATTCTCACTTATATAGAGTAACTTACCCTAGCAAGTGTCGGAATAGGAGTATTTAACAGATGAATAAATTGAGTTTTTGGTTAGAATCATGTACTCAGAAGTATAAATAAAGAATTTAGATGGAGACCTTATCCAAAATTCATCTTAAAAATTCAAGAAACAACTCATGTAGAATCGTTCGATTCTCACTTAATTAGGGTAACCTAGCTAGTGTCGGGATAAGAGTATTTAACAGATGAATAAATTGAGTTTTTTGTAAGAATAATGCACTCAACTGTATAAATAAGAATATAGATGGTCAGGTTATCCCATATTCATCTTAAATATTGTAGAAATAACACATGCAAAATTGATCGATTCTCACTTATATAGTGTAACTTACCCTAGCTAGTGTCGGAATAGGAGTATTTAACAGATGAATAAATTGAGTTTTTGGTTAGAATCATGTACTCAGCTGTATAAATAAAGAATTTAGATGGACACCTTATCCCAAATTCATCTTAAAAATTCAAGAAACAACTCATGCAAAATCGTTCGAATCTCACTTATTTAGGGTAACCTAGCTAGTGTCGGGATAAGAGTATTTAACAGATGAATAAATTGAGTTTTTTGTAAGAATAATTAGGGGTGGCAAATGGGTCGGGTTCGGGTTGGCGGGTCGGGTTGTGACCTGATAATAACAAGCGACACGCCAACCCGAACCCGACCCGAATATTTTCACGGGTCAGAAATCTCAACCCGAACCCAACCTGTTTATTTTCGGGTCGACCAGAAACTGACCCGAAATGACCTGTTTAATTATTTTAAAAATAAAAATATGTGTTAATTAATTTAAAAATTAATAACTTGTGATATTTATTTAAAAAATTAAAAATTTGTGTTAACTATTTTAAAAAATTGGTTTTAGGCTATATTTTATTTATTAAATTTTTATGTAATTATATTCCATAAATAATAATAATAATTAATATTATTGGTGGGTCAAATGGGTTCGCGGGTCAACCCGAGATTGACCCGAACCCAACCCGAAAATTAAATGGGTTGGACGGGTAGACCCGAAACTGACCCAAAAATTATATGGGTTGACCCAACCCATTTTTTTCGTGTTGGGTTCGTGTCGGGTTGTCGTGTCGGGTTGGAGATTGCCGCCCCTAAGAATAATGCACTCAACTGTATAAATAAGAATATAGATGGTCAGGTTATCCCATATTCATCTTAAATATTGTAGAATAACTCATGCAAAAATGACCGATTCTCACTTATATAGGGTAACAAACCATAGCTAGTGTCGGAATAGGAGTATTTAACAGATGAATAAATTGGTTTTTTTGTTACAATCATGTACTCGACTATATAAATACAGAATTTAGATGGTCACATTATCCCAAATTCATCTTAAAAGTTAAAGAAATAACTCATGCAAAATCGTTCGATTCTCACTTATTTAGGGTAACCTAGCTATTGTCGGGATAAGAGTATTTAACAGATGAATAAATTGTGTTTTTTGTTAGAATAATGCACTTAGCTGTATAAATGAGAATTTACATGGTCAGGTCATGTCATTTTCATCTTAAATATTGTAGAAATAACTCATGCAAAATCGACCGATTCTCACTTATATAGGGTAACTTACCCAAACTAGTGTCGGAATATAAGTATTTAACAAATGAATAAAATGGTTTTTCTGTTAGAATCATGTACACAACTGTATAAATAAAGAATTTAGAAGGTCACATTATCCCAAAATTCATCTGAAAAATTCAAGAAAAAACACTTGCAAAATCGTTCGATTCTCACTTATTTAGGGTAACCTAGCTAGTGTCGGGATAGGTGTATTTAACAAATGAATTAATTAAGTTTTTTGATAGAATAATGTACTCAGCTGTATAAATAAGAATTTAGATGGTCAGGTTATCCCATAGTTATCTTAAATATTCTTGAATTAACTCATGCAAAATCGATCAATTATCTCTTATTTAGGGTAATTTAGCCTAGCTAGTGTCGAAATAAGAGTATTTAAAAGATGAATAAATTGAGTTTTTGGTTAGAATCTTGTACTCAACTGTATAAATATAGAACTTAGATTGTCACATTATCCAAAATTCATCTTAAAAATTTAAGAAATAACTCATGAAAAATCATTCGATTCTTAGTTATTTAGGATAACCTAGATAGTACCGAGATAAGAGTATTTAGCAGATGAATATATAGAGTTTTTTGGTAGAATAATTTACTCAGCTGTATAAACAAGAATTTAGATGGTCATGTTATCTCATATTTATCTTAAATAATGTAGAAATAACTCATGCAAAATCGATCGATTCACATTTATATAGAGTAACTTACCCTAGCTAGTGTCGGAATAGGAGTATTTAACAGATGAATTAATTGAGTTTTTTGTTAGAAAAATGTACTCAGCTGTATAAATAAGAATTTAGATGACCAGGTTTTCCCAAATTCATCTTAAATATTCAAGAAATAACTCATGCAAAATCGATCGATTCTCACTTATATAGTGTAACTTACCATATCTAGAAAAAACTCATGCTAAATCTATCGATTATCTCTTATTTAGGGTAACTTACCCTAGCTAGTGTCGGAATAGGAGTATTTAACAGATGAATAAATTGAGTTTTTGGTTAGAATCATGTACTCAACTGTATAAATAAAGAATTTAGATGGTCACATTATCCCAAATTTATCTTAAAAATTTAAGAAATAACTCATGAAAAATCATTCGATTCTCACTTATTTAGGTTAACCTAGCTAGTATCGGGATAAGAGTATTTAATAGATGAATATATAGAGTTTTTATTAGAGTAATGTACTCAGCTGTATAAATAAGAATTTAGATGGTCATGTTATCCCATATTCATCTTAAATATTGTAGAAATAACTTATGCAAAATCGTTCGATTCTCACTTATATAGGGTAACTTACCCTAGCTAGTGTCGGAATAGGAGTATTTAACAGATGAATAAATTGAGTTTTTGGTTAGAATCATGTACTCAGCCATATAAATAAAGAATTTAGATCCCAAATTCATCTTAAAAATTGAAGAAACAACTCATGCAAAATCGTTCGATTCTCACTTATTTAGGGTAACTTATCTAGTGTCGGGATAAGAGTATTTAACAGATGAATAAATTGAGTTTTTTGTAAGAATAATACACTCAACTGTATAAATAAGAATATAGATGGTCAGGTTATCCCATATTCATCTTAAATATTGTAGAAATAACACATGCAAAATCGATCGATTCTCACTTATATAGAGTAACTTACCCTAGCTAGTGTCGGAATAGGAGTATTTAACAAATGAATAAATTGAATTTTTGGTTCGAATCATGTACTCTGCTGTATAAATAAAGAATTTAGATAGACACCTTATCCCGAATTCATTTTAAAAATTCAAGAAACAACTCATGCAAAATCGTTCGAATCTCACTTATTTCGGGTAACCTAGCTAGTGTCGGGATAAGAGTATTTAACAGATGAATAAATTGAGTTTTTTGTAAGAATAATGCACTCAACTGTATAAATAAGAATATAGATGGTCAGGTTATCCCATATTCATCTTAAATATTGTTGAATAACTCATGCAAAATTGACCGATTCTCACTTATATAGGGTAACAAACCCAAGCTAGTGTCGGAATAGGAGTATTTAACAGATGAATAAATTGGTTTTTTGGTTACAATCATGTACTCGACTGTATAAATAAAGAATTTAGATGGTCACATTATCTAAAATTCATCTTAAAAGTTCATGAAATAACTCATGCAAAATCGTTCGATTCTCACTTATTTATGGTAACCTAGCTAGTGTCGGGATAAGAGTATTTAACAGATGAATAAATTGTGTTTTTTATTAGAATAATGCACTCAGCTATATAAATAAGAATTTAGATGGTAGGTCAGGTCATATTCATCTTAAATATTGTAGAAATAACCCATGCAAAATCGACCGATTCTCACTTATATAGGGTAACTTACCCAAACTAGTGTCGGAATAAGAGTATTTAACAAATGAATAAATTGGTTTTTTGTTAGAATCATGTACACAACTGTATGAATAAAGAATTTAGATGGTCACATTATCCCAAATTCATCTGAAAAATTCAATAAAAAACTCTTGCAAAATCGTTCGATTCTCAGTTATTTAGGGTAACCTAGCTAGTGTCGGGATAGGAGTATTTAACAGATGAATTAATTAAGTTTTTTGATAGAATAATGTACTCAGCAGTATAAATCAGAATTTAGATGGTCTGGCTATCCCATACTTATCTTAAATATTCTTGAATTAACTCATGCAAAATCGATCGATTATCTATTATTTAGGGTAACTTAGCCTAGCTAGTGTCGAAATAAGAGTATTTAACAGATGAATAAATTGAGTTTTTGGTTAGAATGTTGTACTCAACTGTATAAATAAAGAACTTAGATTGTCACATTATCCCAAATTCATCTTAAAAATTTAAGAAATAACTCATGAAAAATCATTCGATTCTCAGTTATTTAGGATAACCTAGCTAGTACCGAGATAAGAGTATTTAGCAGATGAATATACAGAGTTTTTTGGTAGAATAATTTACTCAGCTGTATAAATAAGAATTTAGATGGTCATGTTATCTCATATATATCTTAAATATTGTAGAAATAACTCATGCAAAATCGATCGATTCACACTTATGTAGAGTAACTTACCCTAGCTAGTGTCGGAATTGGAGTATTTAACAGATGAATAAATTGAGTTTTTTGTTAGAAAAATGTACTCAGCTGTATAAATAAGAAATTAGATGGTCAGGTAATCCCAAATTGATCTGAAATATTTAAGAAATAACTCATGCAAAATCGATCGATTCTCACTTATACAGTGTAACTTACCATATCTAGAAATAACTCATGCTAAATAGATCGATTATCTCTTATTTAGGGTAACTTACCCTAGCTAGTGTCGGATTAGGAGTATTTAACAGATGAATAAATTGAGTTTTTGGTTAGAATCATGTACTCTACTGTATAAATAAAGAATTTAGATGGTCACATTATCCCAAATTCATCTTAAAAATTCAAGAAATAACTAATGCAAAATCCTTCGATTCTCACTTATTTAGGGTAACCTAGCTAGTGTCGGGATAAGAGTATTTAAAAGATGAATACAGTAAGTTTTTTGTAAGAATAATGCACTCAGCTGTATAAATAAGAATTTAGATGGTCAGGTTATCCCATATTCATCCTAAATTTTGTAGAATAACTCATGCAAAATTGACTGATTCTCACTTGTATAGGGTAACTTACCCTAGCTAGTGTTGGAATAGGAGTATTTAACAGATGAATAAATTGGTTTTTTGGTTAGAATCATGTACTCGACTGTATAAATAAAGAATTTAGATGGTCACATTATCCCAAATTTATCTTAAAAATTCAAGAAATAACTCATGCCAAATCGTTTGATTCTCACTAATATAGGGTAACCTAGCTAGTGTCGGGATAAGAGTATTTAACTGATGAATAATTTGTGTTTTTTGTTAGAATAATGCACTCAGCTGTATAAATAAGAAATTAGATGGTCCGGTTATCCCATATTCATCTTAAATAAGGTAGAAATAACTCATGCAAAATTGAACGAATCTCACTTATATAAGGTAACATACCCGAGCTAGTGTCGGAATAGGATTATTTGACAGATGAATAAATTGATTTTTTGGTTAGAATCATGTACACAACTGTATCAATAAAAGTTTAGATGATCACATTATCCCAAATTCTTCTTAAAAATTTAAGTAATAACTCATGAAAAATCATTCGATTCTCAGTTATTTAGGGTGACCTAGCTAGTGTCGGGATAGGAGTATTTAACAGATGAACAAATTGTGTTTTTTGTTAGAATAATGCACTCAGCTGTATAAATAAGAATTTAGATGGTCAGGTTGTCCCATATTCATCTTAAGTATTGTAGAAATAACTCTTGCAAAATCGACCGATTCTCACTTATATAGTGTAACTTACCCTAGCTAGAGTCGGAATAGGAGTAATTAACAGATGAATAAATTGGTTTTTTTAGAATCATGTACTCAACTGTATAAATAAAGAATTAAGATGGTCACATTATCCCAAATTCATCTTAAAAGTTCAAGAAATAACTCATGCAAAATCGTTCGCTTCTAAATTATTTAGGGTAACCTAGCTAGTGTCGGGATAAGAGTATTTAACAGATGAATAAATTAAGTTTTTTTGTTTGAATAATGTACTTTGGCTGTATATAAAAGAATTTAGATGGTCAGGTTATCCCATATTCATCTTAAATGTTGTAGAAATAACTCTTGCAAAATTGACCGATTCTCACTTATATAGGGTAACAAACCCTAGCTAGTGTCGGAATAGGAGTATTTAACAGACGAATAAATTGGTTTTTTGGTTAGAATCATGTACTCAACTGTATAAATAAAGAATTTAGATTGTCACATTATCCCAAATTCATCTTAAAAATTTAAGAAAAAACTCATGAAAAAAAATTTGATTCTCAGTTATATAGGATAACCTTGCTAGTACCGAGATAAGAGTATTTAGTAGATGAATATATAGAGTTTTTTGGTAGAATAATTTACTCAGCTGTATAAATAAGAATTTAGATGGTCATGTTATTTCATATTTATCTTAAATATTGTAGAAATAGCTCATGCAAAATCGATCGATTCACACTTATATTGAGTAACTTACCCTAGCTAGTGTCTGAATAGGAGTATTTAACAGATGAATAAATTGAGTTTTTTGTTAGAATAATGTACTCAGCTGTATAAATAAGAATTTAGATGGCCAGGTTATCCCAAATTCATCTTAAATATTCAAGAAATAACTCATGCAAAATCGATCGATTCTCACTTATATAGTGTAACTTACCCTATCTAGAAATAACTCATGCTAATCAATCGATTATCTCTTATTTAGGGTAACTTACCCTAGCTAGTGTCGGAATAGGAGTATTTAACAGATGAGTAAATTTAGTTTTTGGTTAGAATCATGTACTCAACTGTATAAGTAAAGAATTTAGATGGTCACATTATCCCAAATTCATCTTAAAAATTTAAGAAATAACTCATGAAAAATCATTCGATTCTCACTTATTTAGGGTAACCTAGCTAGTATCGGGATAAGAGTATTTAATAGATGAATATATATAGTTTTTTATTAGAGTAATGTACTCAGCTGTATAACTAAGAATTTAGATGGTCATGTTATCCCATATTCATCTTAAATATTGTAGAAATAACTCATACAAAATTGATCGATTCTCACTTATATAGAGTAACTTACCCTAGCTTGTATCGGAATAGGAGTATTTAACAGATGAATAAATTGGTTTTTTGGTTAGAATCATGTAATCGACTTTATAAATAATGAATTTAGATGGTCACATTATCCCAAATTTATCTTAAAAATTCAAGAAATAACTCATGCAAAATCGTTTGATTCTCACTTATTTAAGGTAACCTAGCTAGTGTCGGGATAGGAGTATTTAACAGATGAATAAATTAAGTATTTTGTAAGAATAATGCACTCAGCTGTATAAATAAGAATTTAGATGGTCAGGTTATCCCATATTCATCTTAAAAATTGTAGTATAACTCATGCAAAATTGACCGATTTTCACTTTTATAGGGTAACTTACCCTAGCTAGTGTCGGAATAGGAGTATTTAACAGATGAATAAATTGGTTTTTTGGTTAGAATCATGTACTCGATTGTATAAATAAAGAAATTAGATGGTCACATTATCCCAAATTTATCTTAAAAATTCAAGAAAAAACTCAAGCAAAATCGTTTGATTCTCGCTTATTTAGGGTAACCTAGCTAGTGTCGGGATAGGAGTATTTAACAGATGAATAAATTTTGTTTTTTGTTAGAATAATGCACTCAGCTGTATAAATAAGAAATTAGATGGTCCGGTTCTCCCATTTTCATCTTAAATATTGTAGAAATAACTTATGCAAAATCGACCGATTCTTACTTATATAAGGTAACATACCCTAGCTACTGTCGGAATAGGATTATTTAAGAGATGAATAAATTGATTTTTTGGTTAGAATCATCTACACAACTGTATAAATAAAACTTTAGATGATCACATTATCCCAAATTCATCTTAAAAATTTAATAAATAACTCATGAAAAATCATTCGATTCTCAGTTATTTAGGGTGACCTAGCTAGTGTCAGGATTGGAGTATTTAACCGATGAATTGTGTTTTTTGTTAGAATATTGCACTCAGCTGTATATAAAAGAATTTAGATGGTCAGGTTATCCCATATTCATCTTAAAAATTGTAGAAATAACTCATGCAAAATCGACCGATTCTCACTTATATAGGGTAACTTACCCTAGCTCGTGTTGGAATTGGAGTATTGAACAAATGAATTAATTAATTTTATGTTTAGAATCATGTACACAACTGTATAAATAAAAAATTCAGATGGTCACATTATCCCAAATTCATCTTAAAAATTCAAGAAATAACTCATGCAAAATTGTTCGATTCTCATTTATTTAGGATAACCTAGCTAGTGTCGGGATAGGAGTATTTAACAGATGAATAAATTTATTTTTTTGTTAGAATAATGTACCCAGCTGTAAAAATCAGAATTTAGATGGTCAGGTTATCCCATATTCATCTTAAATATTCTAGAAATAACTCATGCAAAATCGATCGATTACCTCTTATTTAGGGTAACTTAGCCTAGCTATTGTCGGAATAGGAGTATTTAACAGATGAATAAATTGATTTTTTTGGTTAGAATAATGTACTCAATTGTATAAATAAAGGATTTAGATGGTGACATTATCCAAAATTCATCTTAAAAATTTAAGAAATAATTCATGAAAAATCATTTGATTCTCAGTTATTTAGGGTAACCTAGCTAGTATCGGAATAAGAGTATTTAGCTGATGAATATATAGAGTTTTTTGTTAGAATAATTTACTCAACTGTATAAATATGAATTTAGATGGTCACATTATCCCATATTCATCTTAAATATTGTAGAAATAACTCATGCAAAATCAATCGATTCTCACTTATACAGAGTAACTTACCCTAGCTAGTGTCGGAATAGGAGTATTTAACAGATGAATAAATTGACTTTTTGTTAGAATAATGCTCTCAGTTGTATAAATAAGTATTTAGATAGTCAGGTTATCCCTTATTCATCTTAAATATTGTAGAAATAACTCATGCAAAATCGATCGATTCTCACTTATATAGTGTAACTTACCCTAGCTAGTGTCGGAATAGGCGTAATTAACAGATGAATAAATTGGTTTTTTTGTATAAAAAAGGAATTTAGATGGTCTCATTAGCCCAAATTCATCTTAAAAATTCAATAAATAACTCATGCAATATCGTTCGATTCTCACTTATTTAGGGTAACCTAGCTAGTGTCGGGATAGGAGTATTAAACAGATGAATAAATTTAGTTTTTTGTTAGAATAATGTACTAAGCTCTATAAATCAGAATTTAGATGGTCTGGTTATCCCATAGTCATCTTAAATATTCTAGAAATAGCTCATGCAAAATCGATCGATTATCTCTTATTTAGGGTAACTTAGACTAGCTAGTGTCGGAATAGGAGTATTTAACATATGTATAAATTGAGTTTTTGTTTAGAATCATGTACTCAACTGTATAAATAAAGAATTTAGATGGTCACATTATCCCAAATTCATCTTAAAAATTTAAGAAATAACTCATGAAAAATCATTCGATTCTCAGTTATTTTGGGTAACCTAGCTAGTATCGGGATAAGAGTATTTAAGAGATGAATATATAGAGTTTTTTGTTTGAGTAATTTACTCAGCTGTATAAAAACGAATTAAGATGGTCATTTTATCCCATATTAATCTTTAATATTGAAGAAATAACTCATGCAAAATCGATCGATTCACACCTATATAGAGTAACTTACCCTAGCTAGTGTCAGAATAGAAGTATTTAATTGATGAATAAATTGAGTTTTTGGTTTGAATCATGTACTCAGCTGTATAAGTAAAGAATTTAGATGGACACCTTATCCCAAATTCATCTTAAAAATTCAAGAAATAACTCATGCAAAATCGTTCGATTCTCACTTATTCATGATAACCTAACTAATGTCGGGATAAGAGTATTTAACGGATGAATAAATTGAGTTTTTTGTTAGAATAATGCACTCAACTGTATAAATAAGAATTTAAATTGTCAGGTTATCCCATATTCATCTTAAATATTGTAGAAATAACTCATGAAATATCGTTCGATTCTCTCTTATATAGGGTAACTTACCCTAGCTAGTGTCAGAATAGGAGTATTTAACAGATGAATAAATTTGTTTTTTGGTTAGAATCATGTACTCAACTGTGTAAATAAAGAATTTATATGGTCACATTATCTCAAATTCATCTTAAAAATTCAAGAAATAAATCATGCAAAATCGATCGATTTTGACTTATTTAGGGTAACCTAGCTAGTGTCAGGATAGGAGTATTTAACAGATGAATAAATTCAGTTTTTGGTTAGAATCATGTACTCAACTATATAAATAAGAATTTAGATGGTCACGTTATCCCCAATTGATCTTAAATATTCAACAAATAACTCATGCAAAATCGTTCCATTGTCACTTATTTAGTGTATCCTTGCTAGTGTCGGAATAGAGTATTTAAAGGATGAATAAATTGAGCCTTTGGCTAGAATCATGTACACACCTGTATTAATAATGAATTTAGATGGTCACATTATGCCAAATTCTTCTTAAAAATTCAAGAAATAACTCTTGCAAAATCGTTCGATTATCACTTATTTAGGGTAACCTTGCTAGTGTCGGGATAAGAGTATTTTACAGATGAATAAATTGTGTTTTTTGTTAGAATAATGTACTCAATTGTACAAATAAGAATTTAAATGGTCAGGTTATCCCATATTCATCTTAAATATTCTAGAAATAACTCATGCAAAATCGATCGATTCTCATTTTTTTAGAGTAACTTACCCTAGCTAGTGTCGGGATAGAGTATTTAACGGATGAATAAATTAAGTTTTTTGTTAGAATCATGTACTCAGCTGTATAAATAAAGAATTTAAATGGCCACATTATCAAAAATTCATCTTAAAATTTCAAGAAATAACTCATGCAAAATCGTTCGATTCTCACTTATTTAGGGTAACCTAGCTAGTGTCGGGATAGGAGTATTTAACAGATGAATAAATTGAGTTTTTTGTTAGAACAATGTATTCAATTGTATAAATAAGAATTTAAATTGTCAGGTTATCCCATATTCATCTTAAATATTCTAGAAATAACTCATGTAATATCGTTCGATTCTCACTTATTTTGGGTAACATAGCTAGTGTCAGGATGGAGTATTTAACAGATGAATAAATTGAGTATTTTGTTAGAATAATGTACTCAGCTGTATAAATAAGAATTTAGATGGCCAGGTTATCCCAAAATCATCTCAAATATTCAAGAAATAACTCATGCAAAATAGATCAATTCTCACTTATATAGGGTAACTTAAACTATATAGTGTCGGACAAGGAGTATTTAACAGATGATTAAATTGAGTTTTTTTTAGAATCATGTACTCAGCTGCATAAATAAGAATTTAGATGGTCACATTTTATCCCTAATTCATATTTAATATTCAAGAAATAACTCATACCAAATCGATCAATTATCACTTATTTAGGGTAACCTAGCTAGTGTCGGGATATGAGTATTTAACAGATGAATAAATTGAGTTTTTGGTTAGAATAATGTACTCAACTATATAAATAAGAATTTAGATTGTCTAGTTATCCCCAATTGATCTTAAATATTCAACAAATAACTCATGCAAAATCGTTCCATTCTCACTTATTTAGTGTAACCAAGCTAGTGTCGGAATAGAGTATTTAACAGATGAATAAATTGAGTCTTTGGCTAGAATCATGTACTCAGCGGTATAAATAAAGAATTTAGATGGTCACATTATACTAAACTCATCTTAAAAATTCGAGAAATAACTCTTGCAAAATCGTTCGATTCTCACTTATTTAGGGTAACCTAGCTAGTGTCGGGATAGGAGTATTTAATAGATGGATAATTTGAGTTTTTTTTTATAATAATGTACTCAACTATATAAATAAGAATTTTGATGATTAGGTTATTCCATATTCATCATAAATATTCTATAAATAACGTATGCAATATCGATCGATTCTCACTTTTTTAGAGTAACTTACCCTAGCTAGTGTCGGGATAGAGTATTTAATGGATGAATAAATTACGTTTTTTGTTAGAATCATGTACTCATCTGTATAAAAAAGTATTTAGTTGATCAGGTTGTCCCATATTCATCTTAAATATTCGAGAAATAACTCATGCAATATCGATCGATTCTCACTTATTTAGGGTAACATAGCTAGTGTCAGGATAGGAGTATTTAACAGATGAATAATTTTAGTTTTTTTTAGAATAATGTACTCATCTGTATAAATAAGAATTTAGATAGTCAGGTTATCTTATATTCATCTTAAATATTCAAGAAATAACTCATGTAAAATCGATCGATTCTCATTTATATAGGGTAACTTACCCTAGCTAGTGTCAGGATAGAGTATTTTACGGATGAATAAATTGATTTTTTGGTTGTAATCATGTTCTCAGCTGTATAAATAAAGAATTCAGATGGTCACATTATCCAAAATTCATCTTAAAAATTCAAGAAATAACTCATGCAAGATCTTAAAAATCGATACATTTTCACTTATTTAGGGTAACCTAGCTAGTGTCGAGACAGGAGTATTTAACAGATGAATAAATTGAGTTTTTGGTTAGAATCATGTACTCAACTATATAAATAAGAATTTAGATTGTCACGTTATCCCCAATTGATCTTTAATATTCAACAAATAACTCATGAAAAATCGTTCCATTGTCACTTATTTAGTGTAACCTAGCTAGTGTTGGAATAGAGTATTTAACAGATGAATAAATTGAGTCTTTCGCTAGAATCATGTACTTTATGCCAAATTCTTCTAAAAAATTCAAGAAATAACTCTTGCAAAATCGTTCGATTCTTACGTATTTGGGGTAACCTTGCTAGTGTCGGGATAAGAGTATTTTACAGATGAATAAATTGAGTCTTTGGCTAGAATCATGTACTCAAAGGTATAAATAAAGAATTTGGATTGTCACATTATCCCAAATTCATCTAATAATTCAAGAAATAACTCTTGCAAAATCATTCAATTCTCTTTTATTTAGGGTGACCTAGCTAGTGTCGGGATATGAGTATTTAACAGATGAATAAATTGGATTTTTTGTTAGAATATTGTACTGAATTGTATAAATAAGAATTTAAATGGTCACGTTATCCCATATTCATCTTAAATATTTTAGACATAACTCATGCAAAATCGATCGATTCTCACTTATTTAGCGTAACTTACACTAGCTTGTGTCAGGATAGAGTATTTTACAGATGAATAAATTGAATTTTTGGTTAGAATCATGTACTCAGCTGTATAAATAAAGAATTTAGATGGTCACATTATCCCTAATTCATCTTTAAAATTTAAGAAATAACTCATGCAAAGTCATTCGATTCTCACTTATTTAGAGTAACCTAGCTAGTATCGGGATTAGAGTATTTAAGAGAAGAATAAATTGAGTTTTTTTGTAATAATGTACTCATTTGTATAAATAAGAATTTAGATGGTTAGGTTGTCCCATATTCATCTTAAATATTCTTGAAATAACTCATGCCAAATCGATTGATTCTCACTTATTTAGGGTAACATAGCAAGTGTCGGGATAGGAGTATGTAATAGTTTAATAAATTGAGTTTTTAGTTAGAATAATGTACTCAACTGTATAAATTAGAACTTAAATGGCCAGGTTATCCCAAATTCATCTTAAATATTCACGAAAAATGAGTATTTAAGAGATTAATAAATTGAGTTTTTTGTTAGAATCATGTACTCAGCTGTATAAATAAGAATTTAGATGTTCACGTTATCCCTAATTCATCTTAAATATTCAAGAAATATCTCATGCAAAATCGATCGATTCTAACTTATTTAGAGTAACATAGCTAGTGTCGCGATAAGAGTATTTAACAAATGAATAAATTGAGTTTTTTGTTAGAATAATGTACTCAACTGTATAAATAAGAATTTAGATGGCCAGGTTATCCCATATTCATCTTAAATACTCTAGAAATACTCATGTAAAATCGATCGATTCTCACTTATATTGGGTAACCGACCATAGCTAATGCCGGAATAGGAGTATTTACTATATTAATAAATTGAGATTTTGGTAAGAATCATGTACTCAACTGTATAAATAAGAATTTAGATGGTCACGTTATCCCTAATTCATCATAAATATTCAATAGATAAATCATGCAAAATCGATCGATTTTCACTTATTTAGGGTAACCTAGCTAGTGTCGGGATATGAGTATTTAACAGATGAAAAAATTGAGTTTTTGGTTAGAATCATGTACTCAACTATATAAATTGATCTTAAATATGAACAAATAACTCATGCAAAATCGTTCCATTGTCACTTATTTAGTGTAACCTAGCTGGTGTCGGAATAGAGTATTTAACTGATGAATAAATTGAGTCTTTGGCTAGAATCATGTATTCAGCGGTATAAATAAAGAATTTAGATGGTCACATTATACTAAATTCATCTTAAAAATTCAAGAAATAACTCTTGCAAAATCATTCGATTCTCACTTATATATGGTAACCTTGCTAGTTTCGGGATAAGAGTATTTTACAGATGAATAAATTGAGTTTTTGTGAAAATAATGTACTCAATTGTATAAATAAGAATTTAAATGGTCACTTTATCCCTAATTCATCTAAAATATTCAAGAAATAACTCATACAAAATCGATCGATTCTAACTTATTTAGGGTAACCTAGGTAGTGTCGGGATAGGAGTATTTAACAGATGAATAAATTGAGTTCTTGGTTAGAATAATGTACTCAACTATATAAATAAGAATTTACATGGTCAGTTATCCCCAATTAATCTTAAATATTCAACATATAACTCATGCAAAATCGTTCCATTCTCACTTATTTAGGGTAACATAGCTAGTGTCGGAATAGAGTATTTAATGGATGAATAAATTGAGGTTTTGGCTAGAATCATGTACTCAACGGTATAAATAAAGAATTTGGATATTCACATTATCCCAAATTCATCTTAAAAATTCAAGAAATAACTCTTGCAAAATCATTCGATTCTCACTTATTTAGGGTGACCTAGCTAATGTCGGTATATGAGTATTTAACAGATGAATAAATTGGGTTTTTTGTTAGAATAATGTACTCAATTGTATAAATAAGAATTTAGATGGTTAGGTCATCCCAAATTAATCTTAAATATTTTAGAAATAACTCATGCAATATAGATCGATTCTCACTTATTTAGGGTAAAATAGCTAGTGTCGGGATAGGAGTATTTAACAGATGAATAAATTGAGTTTTTTGTTAGAATAATGTACTCAACTGTATAAATAAGAATTTAGATGGCCAGTTTATCCCAAATTCATCTTAAATATTGAAGAAATAACTCATGCAAAATCGATCGATTCTCACTAATATAGGGTAACTTACACTATCTAGTGTCGGAATAGGAGTATTTAACAGATGATTAAATTGAGTTTTTTGTTAGAATCATGTACTCAGCTGTATAAATAAGAATTTAGGTGGTCAGGTTATCCTATATTCATCTTAAATATTCGAGAAATAACTCATGCAAAATCGATCGATTCTCACTAATATAGGGTAACTTACACTATCTAGTGTCGGAATAGGAGTATTTAACTGATGATTAAATTGAGTTTTTTTGTTAAAATATTGTACTCAATTGTATAAATAAGAATATAGATGGTCACGTTATCCGTAATTCATCTTAAATATTCAAGAAATATCTCATACCAAATCAATCGATTCTCACTTATTTAGGGTAACCTAGCTAGTGTTGGGATAAGAGTATTTAACAGATAAATAAATTGAGCTTTTGGTTAGAATAATGAACTAACCTATATAAATAAGAATTTAGATGGTCACGTTATCCCCAATTGATCTTAAATATTCAACAAATAACTCATGCAAAATCGTTCCATTCTCACTTATTTAGGTTAACCTAGCTAGTGTCGGAATAGAGTATTTAACAGATGAATAAATTGAGTCTTTGGCAAGAATCATGTACTAAGTTGTATAAATAAAGAATTTAGATCGTCACATTGTCCCAAATTCATCTTAAAAATTCAATAAATAACTCCTGCTAAATCGTTCAATTCTCACTTATTTAGGGCAACCTAGCTAGTGTCGGGACATGAGTATTTAACAGATGAATAAATTAAGTTTTTTGTTAGAATATTGCACTCAATTGTATAAATAGGAATTTAGATGGGCAGGTTATCCCATATTCTTCTTAAATATTTTAGAAATAACTAATGCAATATCGATCGATTCTCACTTAATTAGGGAAAAATAGCTAGTGTCTGGATAAGAGTATTTAACAAATGAATAAATTGAGTTTTTTGTTAGAAAAATGTACTCAGCTGTATAAATAAGAATCTAGATGGCCAGGTTATCCCAAATTCGTCTTAAATATTCAAGATATAACTCATGCAAAATCGATCGATTCTCAATTATATAGTGTAACTTACCATGTCTAGAAATAACTCCTGCAAAATCGTTCGATTCTCACATATTTAGGGTAGCTTACTCTAGCTAGTGTCGCGAAAGAGTATTTAACAGCTGAATAAATTGAGTCTTAGGCTAGAATCATGTATTCAGCAATATAAATAAAGAATTTAGATGGTCACATTATCACAAATTCATCTTTAAAATTCAAGAAATAACTCATGCAAAATCGATTGATTCTCACTTATTTAGGGTAACCTTGATAGTATGGGGATAAGAGTATTTAACAAATGAATAAATTGAGTTTTTTGTTAGAATAATGTACTCAACTTTATAAATAATAATTTAGATAGTTACGTTATCCCTACTTCATCTAAAATATTCAAGAAATACCTCAAGCAAAATCGATCGATTTTCACTTATTTAGGGTAACCTAGCTAGTGTCAGGATAGGTGTATTTAACAGATTAATATATTGAGTTTTTAGTTAGAATCATGTACTCAGCTGTATAAATAAGAATTTTGATGGTCACGTTATCCCAAATTCTTCTTAAATATTCAACAAATATCTCATGCAAAATCGTTCCATTCTCACTTATTTTGGGAAACCTAGCTAGTGTCGGGATAGAGTATTTAACAGATGAAGAAATTGAGTTTTTGGTTGGAAATATGCACTCAGCTGTTTAAATAAAGAATTAAATGGTCACATTATCCCAAATTCTTCTTAAATATTCAACAAATAACTCATGAATAATCATTCGATTCTCACTTATTTAGTAACCTATCTAGTGTCGGGATAGAAGTATTTAACAGACGAATACATTGAGTTTTTTGTTAGAATAATATACTCAGTTGTACAAATAAGAATTTGGATGGTCACGTTATTCCCAATTCATCTTAAATATTCAAGAAATAAGTCATGGAAAATCGTTTAATTCTCACTTATTTCGGGTAACCTAGCTAGTGTTGGGATAGAGTATTTAACTAATGAATAAATTTAGTTTTTTGTTAGAATCTTGTACTGAGCTGTATAAATAAAGAATTTAGACGGTCACATTATCCCGAATTCATTTAAAAATTCAAGAAATAACTCATGAAAAATCATTCGATTCTCACTTATTTAGGATAACCTAGCTATTGTCGGGATAGGAGTATTTATCAGATGAATAAATTGAATTTTATGTTAGAATCATGTACTCAGCTGTATAAATAATAATTTTCATGGTCACGTTATCCCAAATTAATCTTCAATATTAAAGAAATTACCTATTCAAAATAGTTCGATTCTCACCTATTTAGGGTAACCTATCTAGTGTCGGGAAAAGAGTATTTAACAGATAAAAAATTGAGTTTTTTATTTGTATAATGTACTCAGCTGTATAAATAATAATTTAGATAGTCAGGTTATCCCTAATTCATCTTAAATATTCAAGAAATAACTCATCCAAAATCGATCGATTCTCACTTATTTAGGGTTACTTACCCTAAATAATATTTTATTTAGGGTAACCTAGCTAGTGTCGGGATAATATTTTTTAACAGATGAATTGCATTTTTTGTTAGAATAATGTACTCAGCTGTATAAATAAGAATTTAGATGGTCTCCTTATCCCTAATTCATCTTAAAAATTAAAGAAATAACTTATGCAAAATCTTTCATTCTCACTTATTTAGGGTAACCTAGCTAGTGTCGGGATAGGAGTATTTAACAGATGAATAAATTGAGTTTTTTGTTAGAAAAATGTACTTAGCTGTATAAATTAGAATTTAGAAGGTTAGGTTATCCCGAATTCATCTTAAATATTCAAGATATAACTCGTGCAAAATCGATCAATTCTCACTTAATTACGGTAACTTACCCTATCTACTGTTTTGATAGGAGTATTTAACAGATTAATAAATTTAGTTTTTAGTTAGAATCATGTACTCAGCTTTATAAATAAGAATTTAGATGATCTCGTTATCCCTAATTCATCATAAATATTCAAGAAATAACACATGCAAAATTGATCGATTCACACTTTTTTCGGATAACCTAGCTAGTGTCGGGATAGGAGTATTTAATAGATGAATAAATTGAGTTTTTTTTAGAATCATGTACTCAGCTGTATAAATAAGAATTTAGATGATCACGTTATCCCAAATTCTTCTTAAATATTCAACAAATAACTCATGCGAAATTGTTCCATTCTCACTTATTTAGGGTATCCTAGCTAGTGTCGAGATAGTGTATTTAACGGATGAATAAATTGAGTTTTTGTTAGAATCATGTACTTATCTTTATAAATAAATAATTTAGATTGTCAAATTACCCTAAATTCATCTAAAAAATTTAAGAAATAACTCATGCAAAATCGTTCGATTCTCACTTATTTAGGGTAACCTAGCTTGTGTCGGGATAATATTTTTTAACAGATAAATAAATTGAGTTTTTTTGTTTGAATAATGTACTCAGGTGTATAAATAAGAATTTAGATGGTCTCGTTATACCTAATTCATCTTAAAAATTCATGAAAAAACTCATGTAAAATCGTTCCATTCTCGCTTATTTAGGGTAACGTAGCTAGTGTCGGGATAGGAGTATTTAACAGATGAATAAATTGAGTTTTTGGTTAGAATAATGCACTCAGCTGTATAAATAAGAATTTAGAAGGTAAGGTTATCGAAAATTCATCTTAAATATTCAAGAAATAACTAATGCAAAATCGATCAATTCTCACTTATTTAGGGTAACTTACCATATCTAGTGTCGGGATAGGAGTGTTTAACAGATGAATAAATTGAGTTTTTAGTTAAAATCATGTACTCAGCTGTATAAATAAGAATTTAGAATTTCTCCTTATCTCTAATTCATCTTAAATATTCAAGAAATAACTCATGCAAAATCGATCGACTCTCACTCATTTAGGGTAACCAAGCTAGTGTTGGGATAGGAGTATTTAACGGATGAATAAATTGAGTTTTTGGTTAGAATCATGTACTCAGCTGTATAAATAAGAATTTAGATGGTCACTTTATCCAGAATTCTTCTTAAATATTCAACAAATAACTCATTCTAAATCGTTCCATTCTCACTAATTTAGGGTAACCTAGCTAGTGTCGAGATAGAGTATTTAACAGATGAATAAATTGAGTTTTTGGTTAGAATCATATAATCATCTGTATAAATAAAGAATTTAGATGGTCACATTATTCCAAATACATCTTAAAATTTCAAAAAATAACTAATGCAAAATCGTTCGATTCTCACTTTTTTTGGATAACCTAGCGAGTTTCGGGATAGGTGTATTTAATAGATGAATAAATTTAGTTTTTTGTTGGAATAATGTACTCCGCTGTATAAATGAGAATTTCGATGTGCCGGTTATCCGAAATACATCTTAAATATTCAATAAATAACTCAAGCAAAATCGATCGATTCTCACTTATTTAGAGTAACTTACCATATCTAGTGTTGGGATAGGAGTATTAAACAGAAAAATAAATTGAGTTTTTGATTGAATCATGTACTCATTTGTATAGATAAGAATTTAGATGGTCAAGTTATCCCAAATTCATCTTAAATATTCAAGATGTAACTCATGCAAAATCGATGGATTCTCGCTTATTTAGGGTAACTTAGTCAGAGTCGAGATAGGAGTATTTAACAGATGAATAAATTGAGTTTTTAAATAGAATCATGTACTCAGTTGTATAAATAAGAATTTATATGGTCATGTTATCCCAAATTCTTCTTAAATATTCAACAAATCACTCATGCAAAATCATTTCTTTCTCACTTATTTAGGGTCACCTAGCTAGTGTCGGGATCGAGGGTGAATAAATTTAGTTTTTGGTTAGAATCATGTACTCAGCCATATAAATAAAAAATTTAGATGGCCACGTTATCCCTAATTCATCATAAACATTCAAGAAATAACTCATGCAAAATCGATCAATTCTCACTTATTTAGGGTAACCCAGCTAGTGTCGGAATAGGAGTATTTAGCAGATGAATAAATTGAGTTTTTGGTTTGAATCATTTACTCAGCTGTATAAATAAGAAATCAGAAGGTCACGTTATCCCAAGTTCTTCTTAAATATTCAACAAATAACTCATGCGAAATCGTTTCATTCTCACTTATTTAGGGTCGCCTAGCTACTGTCGGGATAGAGTATTTAATGGATGAATAAATTGAGTTTTTGGTTAGAATCATATACTCAACTGTATAAATAAATAATTTAGATAGTCACATTATCCCAGATTTATCTTAAAAATTCAAGAAATATCTCATGCAAAATCGTTCGATTTTAACTTTTTTAGGATAACCTAGCTAGTGTCGGGATAGGAGTATTTAATAGAAAAATAAATTGAGTTTTTTGTTTAAATTATTTACTCAACTATAGAAATAATAATTTAGATTTTCACGTTATCCTCAATTCTTCTTAAATATTCAACATATATCTCATGCAAAATCGTTCCATTCTCACTTATTTAGGGTAACCTAGCTAGTGTTGGGATAGAGTATTTAACAGATGAATAAATTCAGATTTTGGTTAGAATCATGTACTCAGTTGTATAAATAAAGAATTTATATGGTAACATTATCCCAAATTCATCTTAAAATTTCCAGAAATAGCTCATGCAAAATCGTTCGATTCTTACTTATTTAGGGTAACCTAGCTGGTGCTGGAATTGGAGTATTTATCAGATGAAAGGTCACGTTATTCCAAATTCAACTTAAATATTCAACAAATAACTCATGCAAAATCGTTCCATTCTATGTTATTTAGGGTAACCTAGCTATTGTCGGGATGTATGTATTTAACAGATGAATAAATTGAATTTTTTTATTAGAATTATGTTCTCAGCTGTATAAATCAGAATTTAGATGGTCATGTTATCCTAAATTCATCTTAAAAAATTCAACTAATAACTCATGCAAAATCGTTCAATTCTCACTTATTTAGGGTAACCTAGCTAGTGCCGGGATAGGAGTATTTAACAGATGAATAAATTGAGTTTTTTGTTAGAATCATGTACTCTGCTTTTTAAATAAGAATTTAGATGGTCACGTTATCCCTAATTCATCTTGAATATTCAAGAAGTAACTAATGCAAAATTGTTCCATTCTCACTTCTTTAGGGTAACCTAGCTAGAGTCGGGATAGAGTATTTAACAGATGAACAAATTGAGTTTTTATTTAGAACCTGTGTATAAGCTATATATTTTGGGTCCTTGCATTTATAAATACATTTTGGTAGCCTCGAAATGAGATTCCGATATCCGTGAAATATTTTATGATTGATACAGCTCCACGTTCCATGTTTCCTTCGCGAATTTCAGATTGATACAGCGTGAATTAGCCACCAAATTTTAGAAAACCAAATGAAGGCCTTGCTTCAAGATTTATAGAGAATCCAGAATCGCACCGATCCGATGAGTATCGTGAGAGTTACGACACCATTTGTCGGACCTATTGGTAGACTGCCGATGATGCAAAACTGCTTCCAGCCTCTGTCTTATCTCACGATTATCTGGCCGGTCGAGCGAGAATCGGACCTCAATTTCTATATACCAAATGAAGATCATACTTCATGGTTTCTATAGCACTTGTAATCATCCAATTTCGTCGAGTATCGAGAGAGTTACGACACCATTTACTGGCTGGTGCCGGGATAGGAGTATTTATCAGATGAATGGTCACGTTATCCCAAATTCATCTTTAATATTCAACAAATAACTCATGCAAAATCGTTCCATTCTCAGTAACTTAGGGTACCCTATCTATTGTCGGGATAGGAGTATTTAACATATGAATAAATTGAGTTTTTTGTTAGAATCATATACTCAGCTGTATAAATAAGAATTAGATGGTCACATCATCCCAAATTCATCTTAAAAATTCAAGAAATAACTCATGCAAAATCGATCAATTCTCACTTAATTAGGGTAACTTACCCTATGTAGTGTCGGGATAGGAATATTTAACAGATGAATAAATTGCATTTTTAGTTTGAATCATGTAATCAAATGTATAAATAAGAATTAATATTGTCACGTTATCCCAAATTCTTCTTAAATATTCAATAAATAAGTCATGCAAAATCGTTCCATTCTCAATTATTTAGGGTAACCTAGCTAGTGTCGGGATAGAGTATATAACGGAAGAATAAATTAAGATTTTGTTAGAATCATGTACTCATCATTATAAATAAACAATTTACATTGTCACATTATCCCAAATTCATTTTTAAAATTTAAGAAATAACTCATGCAAAATCGTTCGATTCTCACTTATTTAGGGTAACCTAGCTAGTGTCGGGATAATAATTTTTAACAGATGAATAAATTTAGTTTTTAGTTAGAATAATGTACTCGTGTGTATAATTAAGAATTTAGATGGTCTCGATTCTCACTTATTTAGGGTAACGTAGCTAGTGTCGGGATAGGACTATTTACCAGATGAATAAATTGAGTTTTTTGGTAGAATAATGTAATCAGCTATATATATAAGAATTTAGAAGGTCAGGTTATCGCAAATTCATCTCAAATATTCAAGAAATAACTCATGCAAAATCGATCAATTCTCACTTAATTAGGGTAACTTACCCTATCTTGTATCGGATAGGAGTATTTAACAGATAAATAAATTGAGTTTTTAGTTAAAATCATGTACTCAGCTGTATAAATAAGAATTTAGATGGTCTCGATATCCATAATTCATCTTAAATATTCAAGAAATAACTAATGCAAAATCGATCGATTCTCACTCATTTAGGGTAACCAAGCTAGTGTCGGGATAGGAGTATTTAATAGATGAATAAATTGACTTTTTGGTTAGAATCATGTAATCAGCTGTATAAATAAGAATTTAGATGGTCACTTTATCCCGAATTCTTCTTAAATATTCAACAAATAACTCATGCTATATCGTTCCATTCTTACTTATTTAGGGTAACCTAGCTAGTGTCGAGATAGAGTATTTATCAGATGAATAAATTGAATTTTTGGTTAGAATCATATACTCATCTGTATAAATAAAGAATTCAGATAGTCACATTATCCCAAATACATCTTAAAAATTCAAGAAATAACTAATCCAAAATCATTCGATTCTTACTTTTTTTGGATAACCTAGCTAGTGTCGGGATAGAAGTATTTAATAGATAAATAAATTGAGTTTTTTGTTGGAATAATGTACTCAGCTGTATAAATGAGAATTTAGATGGTTCGGTTATCCCAAATTCATCTTAAATATTCAAGAAATAACGCATGCAAAATCGATCGATTCTCACTTATTTAGAGTAACTTAACATATCTAGTGTCGGGATAGGAGTATTTAACAGAAAAATAAATTGAGTTTTTTGTTTGAATCATGTACTCATCTGTATAAATAAGAATTTAGATTGTCACGTTATCCCAAATTCATCTTAAATATTCAAGATATAACTCATGCAAAATCCATTGATTCTCGCTTATTTAGGGTAACTTAGCTAGTGTCGGGATAGTAGTATTTAACAGATGAATTAATTGAGTTTTTGGTTTGAATCATGTACTCAGCTGTATAAATAAGAATTTAGAAGGTCGGGTTATCCCAAATTAATCTTTAATATTCAAGAAATAACTCATGAAAATCGAACAATTCTCACTTAATAAGGGTAACTTACCCTATCTAGTGTCGAGATAAGAGTATTTAACAGATGAATAAATTGAGTTTTTAGTTAGAATCATGTACTCAGTAGTATAAATAAGAATTTAGTTTTTCTTGTTATCCCTTTTTCATCTTAAATATTCAAGAAATAACTCATGCAAAATCGATCGATTCTCACTTATTTAGGGTCACCAGGCTAGTGTCGGGATAGGAGTGTTTAATAGATGAATAAATTGAGTTGTTGGTTAGAATCATGTACTCAGCTATATAAATAAGAATTTCGATGGTCACGTTATCCCAAATTCATCTTAAATGTGCAAGATATAACTCATGAAAAATCGATTGATTCTCACTTATTTCGGGTAACTTAGCTAGTGTCGGGATAGGAGTATTTAACAGATGAATAAATTGAGTTTTTTGTTAAAATTATGTTCTCAACTGTATAAATAAGAAATTAGATGGTCACGTTATCCCAAATTCTTCTTAAATATTCAACAAATATCTCATGCAAAATTGTTCCATTCTCACTTATTTAGGGTAACCGAGCTAGTGTCGGGATAGAGTATTTAACGAATGAATAAATTGAGTTTTTGGTTAGAATCATGTACACAACTATATAAATAAAGAATTTAGATGGCCACATTATCCCAATATCATTTTAAAAATTCAAGAAATAACTCATGCAAAATCATTCCATTCTCACTTATATAGGGTAACCTAGCTAGTGTCGGGATAGGAGTATTTAATAGATGAATAAATTGAGTTTATTGTTAGAATAATGTACTCAGCTGTATAAATAAGATTTTAGAAGGTTAGGTTATCCCAAATTCATCTTAAAAATTTAAGAAATAACTCATGCAAAATCGTTTGATTCTCACTTATTTAGGGTAACCTAGCTAGTGTCGGGATAAGAGTATTTAACCTAGCTAATATTTTTTAAGAATCATGTACTCATCTGTAAGAATCATGTACTCATCTGTATAAATAAGAATTTAGATGGTCACTTGATACCGAATTCATCTTAAATGTTCAAGAAATAACTCATGCAAAATCGATCGATTCTCACTTATTTAGGATGACCTAGCTAGTGTCATGTTATCCCAAATTCATCTTAAATATTCAAGAAATAACTCATGAAGAATTTATGATGAATTCGGGATAACGTGCCCATCTAAATTATTATTTATACAACTGAATATACGATTCTAACAAAAAACTCAATTTATTCATCTATTAAATACTCCTATCCCGACACTATCTATGTTACCCTAAACAAGTGAGAATCGATCAATTTTGCATGAGTTATTTCTTGAATATTTAAGATGAATTCGGTATAAAGTGACCATCTAAATTCATATTTATACAGATGAGTACATGATTCTTACAGAAAACTAAATTTATTCATATGTTAAATACTCATATCCCGACACTAGCTAGGTTACCCTAAATAAGTGAGAAATGAACGATTTTGCTTGAGTTATTTCTTGAATATTTAAGATAAATTCGGGATTACGTGACCATCTAAATTTTTATTAATACAAATGATTACATTATTCTTACAAAAAACTCAAATTATTCATCTATTAACTAGTCTTATCCCGACACTAGCTAGGTCACCCAAAATGAGTGAAAAATGATCAATTTTGCATGAGTTATTTTTTGAATATTTGAGATGAATTCGGGATAAGATGACCATCTAAATTTTTATTTATACAGCTGTTGGTCCCTGAGATCAGAGTCGTCGTGGTAGCGATAAAGTATAAACACGAAATGCAGCGGAATAATATGGCGTTTAATTGTATTTAGGTTATTTTCAAATAGGGTTTTGTTCAAGTTTACTTAAGTTCCTTCTTGCAGTTATACACTAGGAACTCCATTGCTAGGTTTTAAATCTCAGTCGCACAATAAGCAATAAAACAGTAATCAGCAAGAGAACACAAGGTTTATAGTGGTTCGATCAAATGATCTATGTCCACTCCTTAGCCGTATCGCAAAGAATTTCACTAAGAAAGTATACAGTGTACAAAGAGTTGCCTTTCCAGTAAAGCAGGCAGCCGACGTAAGGTCTGGCTACTTCACGACTATCTTTCGATACTCCGAACTTCTCAGGTGTGGCCCCGGCTGAGTCAAGGGCGCACCTTCGTAAAACTCGCTTTTACCACCTTTGGAAGAGTTTAGAATTCCTTCCGAACTATCCTTCTTTTGCGGCTTCAGTGCCCATCCTAATCAATTCCTTTACAAGAAATTGACTGCTGGATACTTTCTATAAAGAAAGCAATCCCAATGATTGAAGATTCTTGAATCAATTCAAGAATCTCTCAGATGAGTGTCAAACGTACAATGAGACACTCAAGTTGTGGAAGACTTTTCGATGTCTCTGTGTTATGCCTTTCAACAGAACTGCTCTTGAGCCTTTTTGGAATCTTTCAAATATATGTTTGTGTATGAGTGTGAGCAGCTTTTGTATCTTCCTTTGACTTGCCTTTTATAGTTGGAGATTCGAAGCTCGAGTCGGCATTTCCGTTTAGACACAACGGATCTTTCATCTTAATTGCATGTAGCTTTTTATCAACTTTTCTGTCTCCGTACCGGCTTTTCCGACCTACTTCTGACAGGTCTAGTCTTCGCTCGTTGGTTAGAATGACGATGTAGTAGTCGTTGAGATTTGCTTTGCTGAGCGTTTCTGGAATGGGCTGCTGGATATCTTTTAGCATACTACTGGACTAGATGTTTGTCTACGCAGCAAATGCTCTTCTGCTACTTTTGACTTCGGATTGCTAACGCCCTTAGCAATCTGTGATGTGTTAGCAAATGTTGATTCCACAACATTTTGCTACCACTAGCTTTCTTCCTCTTTAGCATTCTTTGATGTTTGCTGAGAGTGTTTCAAGCAACCTACTCTATTACAACTCAATATTCACCCTATACAGGACATTACAAGAGTTGCTAAGCTATGCTATGGTTCAACAATTATCGACCATCTACTAAGGTTTGATCCAACAAAACCTTTTACAATGTGATCCTAAGGAGAGTTCAGGAATATTTTCCCAACAATTTCCCCCTTGTTGGTGCGATCAAAGCTTACTAAGGATTGCTGAGATTTAGCATCGAAAAATTCTGAGTTACAAGGAAATTTCTAGACAAACTATCTCAGAATCTTACTTGCTTTAAGTCCTTAGCAAAAGATCTTCTATTTTAAATAAAATTCCCCCTCAAGATATGCTGGGGAATATTTTCCCTTAGCAATATTACAAATAAATCATCCAGCAAACATTTTTAACCTATCTTCCAGATTCTGATTCGTTGAATACACAGAGAATGTATTTCAACTATTGTACGCACTCAGAAAATCAGAATTAGACAGTAAGATTTTGTCATGATTCTGATGATTTCATATATGATTTTGAAAATACAAGTCCAGTGTAATCAGTTCAGAATCACAGCTAGAACTATGATAAAATAGAAGCGACAGATGAGGATGACCTTAGTTCTGGGCGTCCGGAGGAGGTTTTGGCTTCTCAAGAGATTCCACCTTCTTCATTGTCATGGCCTTGAGTTTCTCCATCTGCTTGATACGCGCTTGTTGTTCTGCTTTCTGTTGTGCTTCTAACTTCATCCTTTGTTCCATCGTAGTACGTTCAAACTCTTTTTCTTTCCGCAAAAGCTCTGCTTCCTCTGCTTTCACCCTTGCTTGCTCAGCAATCCTTCTTTCTTCCCCCTCTTTGAGCGCATCCAAAACAGAAGTGGAGAAAGACTTGTGTTCATCAAGATCTACTATGAGAGTTACCACATTCATTTGCACCGTAGAGACGGTTTCCTCCACACGTGTGATCTTTTCAACAACTTTACTAACCTTTTGCTGAATCTCAGAGACAGAGGTTTTAACTCCAGAGATTGCTCCTCGTACATCAGCAACCTCTTTTCGGACTTCTTCATTAAATCTGGCTTGCTGAATGTCGTGTTGTTGTAGTGCGTTGTAGAGTATGTTAACAAGAGATTGAAAACTCACTTGTACCGGTTCAGCAGCAAAGGGAATGTCAGAAATAACCATTTCGTTTTCGTCTGCTGTGGTAGTAATCTCACCATTTCCTTCTTCCACTGTTATGATTGCAGATTCTGGAACAACAACTTCAATTCTTAGGGTGGTAGCTTCCGTTGTGGTTGTGTTTGCAGGTACTTCAGTAACCACATTGGTATCCACTTCCATTGAGTCAACCACTACATCCAGATCAGGATTTGAAGCAGAACCTTGAGCCTCATAAGCTTGAAGTGAGGTAGCAGCTCGAGTATAGTCTTTCTGAAAAGTAACAATATTGAGATAATCTTGTCTCTTAGCCTCTTCTTCCTTCGCCTGTTCAGAGCGGCTAGTTCTAGGCTTCGAACTCGCAACTTCTCCTCATAAGCAGCTTTCCTTTTCTGATAAGCATCAATTGCAGCCCTTTGTCGTTTGGTTAACTGTATGTGTGCTAAAGACCTCTCATCCGGAGCAAACTTTGATGGGGGCAGCGACTGGGATGCAGAAAACTTTCTGTGGGCACAGATGGCTTTCAATCTTGCAATCACCTGTTGATCGGTGTATTGTTTCGTGCAGGAGGGCTGATCCATCCATTCATTTGCCAAAGATTCTTCTAAACGCTAGAAATTCAGGCCTTTCCTGGCAATGGTAATCATCATTTCTTCAAAGCAAAGTTCATGCATGATGTAATCATATGTTTTCCATCGCCTGAATTGTTTACCAAGTGCCTAGCCTTCGTCTGTTCCTTCATCAATTTCAACATAGAAGACCCCGGTAATGTCCCTATTGACCTCTTGATCCACAAATGCTAAGATCTCATCACTCTAATATCGGAGATCAGCATTCAAATCATCCTCAAGCGAGACAGATGCGCACCATTGAGCTACTCTTCTTGAGCAAAAGAGTTCGCCAGGTAATCCATGAAATGGGATCCTCAGTTGTTCATTCTTTAAGGTGGGGTATTTTCTAAGAGTTTTGGCATCAAATACCTCAATAAATTCCCCCTCAGAATCAGATTCTGATGAACAGGTAGACTCATTCAGAAATCCAGCAGAGGAGACTTCTTGATCCATTGTATCATCTGCTTGATCGACATTATCAGAAGCGACTATTGTCTCCTCAGTAACATGGACCTTTGCAGCAGTGTCCTCCATAATTACTTCAGCTACAGTAGATTCATCAGCATTTGTATGAGCCATGTCTTCAGCAGACGGTTCCTTTTCAGATTCAACGAAATTTTCCTTAGGAGAAGGTTCCTTAGCAGGCATATTGGTATCTTCGATCTCCTTTGTGGTTCCTAATGACCCTGCATCCTTATCCCTGGGAGGTATAACATTTGTTGCTTTATGTGGTACGTCTTCCTTTGAACTATCACTTCGATTGGGTTCATTGGTTTGTTCGCAAATCTGAACCTGTGTGCCTTTGGAGTGTTCCTTAGCATTGAAGGCTCCAGAGTGGATCATCTTATCTAGCTCTTCATCAGACATGTCGTCTTCTTCAGGTGTAATTTCGACAGTTTTACTAACTTCAACAAGAATTTCCACTTTTTTCCCTTTCTGAGTAGAGTCTACTGTTGTCTTGCCTTTCTTTGTTGCTCTGCTTAATTCTTCAGCAGCTTCCTCGTTTGATGTTGTACTAGCAATCTTCTTTTCGGCCTCTCACTCGTCGTGAGATTGCTTTACCTGTTCGAAATTCAGATCTCTTTCCATCTCCTTCCTGTATTCTTTAGTTTCCTGTGCTTTCTTTGCAGCGTCACGTTTCCTTTTAGTTTCACGTACTCCTTTGACACAATCCTCAAAACTTTTAGAGGACAAAGGTGGGTCAACCTCCTTTTCAGCAGCAGCAACAACTTGATCAGCAGTTGCTTTCTTCTTGGCTTCTTCAATTTCCTGAAGTTTAGCAGTTTTGAATAGCCGTTGATGAGTAGATCTCCTTTTTTTGGTTGGCACAATGCCTGTTTGTTGTTCAGATGAAATTGGAACAGCAAGTTGACCAATCGCAAGTGGTGGCTGTTCTGCTGCCTTTTTATCCATGATTTCCTCTATCCTTTCGGTAGGCATATCACCGAGGGTTACAATGTCCTCAAGTTGCTGAAAGCACTGCTCTGTTTCAGCTTCTTAGTTAGTACTGCTATTTCTTCAGCGGTGACAGGTGATGCTGTCCTTAGCACTTGGTGTCCTAAGGAGCGTTCGTCTATTTCCTCATCAGAAGTGGGCTTATCCTTATCAACATTGGATTTGTCGAACAACTTCTTTGGTTTCTTGAAGTTAAGAGGGTTGGCTTCCTTCCTTGTTACAGGAATGAAATCTGTGGGAAGTAACTTCACACCTTGATCAATCTTCTTGGGATGCATGACTAACTCCAGAAATTTGCTTATTTTCAATCCAAAGTTATCATTCGATGAGAATGTTCCATCTACAGACATGTGATCGTTCTTCTGGGCGTGCTCTGCCCATCGTTCGAAGAAAAACTCTGCCCAATTGCCCTTCACTCCGTCCGTGAGAGCCATCATCACTGCATATTTCTTAGCAGAGAGCTCGGAATATGATCCAACATCGCATTGAAACATCTTGATTACCAATTCCGCAAGAGTTTTAAACTCATCCTTTAGAGCGTTAATGGGGGTGGCAGCCTTGAATGAAATGAGTTGACCTCAGGCCTTTTCCACAAATTCCAACGCCTTTCCATTTCATCATAATTTGTTACTTTGTATTGAGATATACGATCCCCCTTATTCCGAAGACCGAAAATCTTAGCAAGAACGTCGGCATTCACTTCAATGATGCTTCCATAAACACAGGTTTTAAAAGACTTTCCATTCTTACTCATGACTGCTCTGGCATAGAACTCAAAAACCATATGCGGATGAAAATGCATGGGTTCAGCGGATAAGTACTGAATTACCTGTTCGCTGTCGAGGATATCCATTATCCAATCTGGGATATGTTCAGCAGCAAGACGTTTATACAGAATGCGATCCTTCATGATTTGAGCTAAACGCCTTTGCTCCTTTGAGTGGTCGGTCTGCTCTTTCTTCCGAGCCCTCATAACCAGTTGACCATATGGTATTGAATCATCAATATCTTCCTTCTTTAGAATGCAAGTAAAACCTGGTGCATGACGCGCATGCAAGGGTTCTTCAGAATTTGGTGGAAGATTGAAGAGAGGGGGTTCGCTAGTTTCCGGACGATGTTTATGGGAAGTAGGTTTCTGAGATGATGAAGATTTGGGGTTGGAGGCCATGTTTTCAGAAAAGAACTTTGAGTAATCTCGAAGAATTTTGAGATTTTGAAATTGGGAATTTTTGCTCTGGTTTTCGAAAGAAAAAAATGAATGGAAGTGAACAGTGATTAGAGCAAAATAGGGTTAATTTTGAATGTTAGATCTAACGATTGAGGGAAGATCTGCGATGGGTTAGATCAACGGTTCAGAATGAACGCGTCTTTCCATATGGCTTCCCATGCTCCGAGAAACACTCAAGTGCGTCTGACATGGCGTCTCCTCAGTTGATGCCACCGTTTGTGTACATTAAATGCACCTTATCGGGTCCCATCAAGTTTGAATTTAGAGTCTTCCCGCCTCGATTTCGGATATGCTAATGCTTCTGATCTAGCAGGCGTCCAAGGATGCTAACAGGTGATAATGAGTCTCAGCACCCATATTTTTAAAAGAATGTGCTAACCTTCCACATGATTCGTCAACATCTTTCGAAGCTCTGCTGAGGCTCTATTGTGACTCTGCTGGAAAAAAAAATAATGATGAGAGCCTCGAGCCTCTCAATGACCATTACTTGTTACTGCTGAAATGATTTGACTCCCCATGCATACACGTCGATTCCCTTACTCGCGGCGGTTCATTTTCTGAGAGATGAATCATTGTGATCTTCAGACATATTTTATTTATCTTCCCGTCATGATTAGTAATTTCTCTATAAATACTCTCGTTCAAGAATATCCAAACATCACAACTTTCTTCCTTACCTAATCCCATAATCGCAACCTTTCCCTCCAAAAGAAAAGCAAACTTCCTTCTCCACTAATGGATTCTTCATCAAAAACCTTAGAGATCAGGCGCAACCTGATTCTTGATGAGTCCAGTCTGGATGGATATTATGTGGATGATTATGATGTGGCCGAGAAAGTCATGGCCACATTGCAGTGGGGAGGTCTCTCACAGTTTGCATGTGCTACCCCTCATCATTTCCAGGAAGAAATTCTCCGGGATTTCCTTGGTGATTGTCGTGCTGAGCAGAATGCGATTTACGGGGTGTTCCGTGTAAGCTCGTCCGTTGGACCCCCGACACCTTTTTTGAGAATTTTGGCCTTCCTCGAGGTCTGCTGTCCGTGCAGGACTATCTTGGAGCAGAGGTGGCCCCAGAATGGCAGTCATGGGAGAGATGGTGTCATTCTCCCCGCTTTGAGTTCAGCCCAAATGTTCCAGCCTCTTGTTTCCAGACCTCATATTGGGTGATGTTCCACATAGCCCATGGTATTCTGCTAGGAGAGGAGCCTTACGACTTCTATTTTTCAAAGGATATGTGGCAGGTAATGATGGCTATTGACAATGTTGCCTCTGTGGACTGGGCCGGTTTCTTCTTCAAGAATGTCTGGGAAAGCGACAAACTTTACCCTTTCATCCCACTTCAGAATGGAATACAACTCAGCTGGTTGATGGAAAAGAGTTTTCTGAAGATTGTTGAAGGACCATCCAATCTTCAGGGAGCCGATTTCTATCCCTACAAGCCTGTTTCTCCTCTCCAAAGAATATGAATTCTGTAGTAGGCTTTTGTTGATTTTTGACATATGATGTAATAGCCTTCTCTTTTTAAGATGAAATGAAGTCCTTTTGCAATGCATGTCCATCCTTTACAAATGAATAATTGCATAACTTTAACATATCAACATAATGATCTTTGACATATGTCCTCAACACGAAAGATAGAATTTGATCTTCATCCTCATATATTCTGCTGAGCAGACACAATCTGTCTGCTGACTGCTTAGCAGTGCATTTGACGTTTGCTATCATCCTAGCAGACTTCATTTAGCAGAGACCTTCATCGTATGCTGAGATGTAAAATTAAAAACCACGAAAACCAGAAAGAATGAGAATAGCATCTCATTCATCCGTAGCAACGTCTAATTCCATCAGACCTAATTTGATGCATAATTCTTTGAATCTTGTTTCTGCTAGAGGTTTAGTGAAGATATCTGCTATTTGATCCTCCGTGCACTTACGTTGAATATCAATATCCTTCTTTTCTTGATGATCACAAATAAAGTGATGTCGGATATCAATATGCTTGGTTCTGGAATGATGCACTGGATTCTTTGTGATGCACATAGCACTGTTGTTATCGCAGTAGATTGGTACACATTCAGGAGAAATATCATAATCCTGAAGTTGTTGTCGAATCCACAAAATTTGCTGACAACAGCTAGCAGCCGCTACATACTATGCTTCGGTGGTTGATGTTGCTACTGAATGCTGCTTTTTGCTGAACCAGTTGATCAAATGCTTAATAACCTTAATGCTTCCAATCTAGCTACTGGAGCAAATGTCTCGTTTATAACCTTTGGCTACAAGTCGTGCTTTATTTCTCACCACCACGCCTGATTCGTTCTTATTGTTCTTGAACACCCATTTGGTGCCAATAACATTCTGATGTTCTGGTCTATCTACCAGATCCCACACGTGATTGCGAGTGAATTCAGCAAGCTCCTCTTGCATAGCGCTCACCCAGTCTGGATCGCGAAGAGCATCTTCAACCTTGGTTGGTTCCTCACTAGATAGGTCGCAAGAAAACATTGCGGACCCTTGTCTTGTCAGAATAGGATCATTAATATCTCCAAGAACATCTTCTAGAGAATGAGCACGCAGCCATGCTGGTCTGATAGGTTCTCCAGCATTT
>JAPKLW010003772.1:0-36005 GCA_026898455.1 Plectranthus barbatus
ATTTTCTGGCATCTATCACAGGCTCGAACCATAGCAATACAATCTTTGAAAACAGAAGGCCAATAAAAACCGCAAGATAGTACCTTCAATGCGGTTCGGTTTGCACCAAAATGGCCCCCACTTACCGAATGGTGGCATTCTTCTATGATCTTCCCCCATTCGCTCTGATGAACACACCTACGGATGATACCATCAGCACACCTGCAGAACAGGTACGGTTCTTCCCAGTAGTAGTACTTGGCCTCCTTCAGAAATTTCTTCCGCTGATAGGGCTCCCAATCAGGAGGTAATACACCTGCAACCAAAAAATTACAGAAATCTGCATACCATGGAACACTAGCAACAGCTACAGTCATAATCCTCTCATCAGGAAAATCTTCCTTAATCAACCTATCCTGATTGTCACCCTCAACTGGATTCTCTAACCTAGAAAGATGATCTGCAATTACATTCTCACAACCTTTCTTATCCCTAATTTCCATGTCAAATTCTTGTAAAAGCAAAATCCATCTAAGCAACCTAGGTTTCGAATCAGTTTTAGCAAACAAATATCTAATTGCTGCATGATCAGTGTAAACTACAGACTTAGCTCCTATTAAATAAGCACGAAACTTATCATAAGCATAAACAACAGCAAGTAACTCTTTCTCAGTCCCAGTGTAATTCAATTGAGCAGGATTTAGTGTTTTGCTAGCATAGGCAATAACTCTAAAAAATTTATCCCTAATCTGTCCCAGAGCTACCCCCACAGCAGAATCACTAGCATCACACATTAAAACGAAATCCTCCTCTCAATCTGGAGTCACTAACACAGGAGCTGTTACTAATGCATTTTTCAACCTCTCAAAAGCTCTCACACAGTCATTACTAAATTCAAATGGGACATATTTCTCTAGCAAACTACACAAGGGTTTGGTTGTCTTGGAAAAATCTTGGATAAATCTCCTATAGAACCCAGCATGTCCCAAGAAACTCCTAACCCCTTTAACTGTCTTAGGCAAGGGGAGTTGTTCAATTGCTATTACTTTAGCCTTATCAACCTCTATCCCCCTACTAGATACCTTATGTCCTAATACGATTCCCTCTTTAACCATGAAATGACATTTCTCCCAATTTAATACAAGGTTAGTCTCCTCACATCTCTGCAACACAGTTTTTAAATTCTCTAAGCAATCATCAAACGACAAGCCAAACACAGAAAAATCATCCATAAAGACTTCCATAATATTTTCAATAAGACCATGAAAGATGGACATCATACACCTTTGAAAAGTCGCAGGTGCATTGCACAGCCCAAAGGGCATCCTCCGATAGGCGAAAATCCCATAGGGACAAGTGAAGGCTGTCTTGTGCTGGTCTTCAGGTGCCACCACAATCTGATTGTATCCAGAGTATCCGTCCAAAAATCAATAATGGGACTTTCCTGCAAGACGGTCAAGCATTTGATCAATAAAGGGTAACGGAAAATGATCTTTAAGAGTAGAATTATTTAAAGCCCTGTAATCAATGCAGAAACGCCATCCGGTGGTTGGTCTCTCAATCACTTCTTCTCCTCCAGGCTTGATAACCTTCTCGAATCCCCCTTTCTTCGGAACCATGTGAGTCGGGCTGACCCACTCACTATCACTCGGAGCATAGATGATATTATTGTCCAACAGCTTCATCACCTCCTTTTTCACCACCTCTTGCATCTTCGGATTCAGTCTCCTTTGAGGTTGTCTTTTTGGCTTGCTCCCTTCTTCCAGAATAATTTTATGCATCACAATAGACGGACTGATCCCCCTTATGTCGGAAATCTACCACCCTATCGTTGATCTGTGCATCCTCAGGACCCTCTTCAGTTTTTCAATCTCCAAGTCAGACAATGCAGAGTTGATGATGAATGGATACGTGTCCTTCTCCCCAAGGAAGATGTATCGGAGGCTATCTGACAAGTCCTTCAACTCCACCACTGGGGCTTCGTTCTTGCTCTGTTCCTTCTTCAATCTCGCCTCCAGCTCCTCCTCCTTAGTCTTCAACTCCAGAAACTTCACATCCTGCTTTGGTTTGACCTTCTGGTGCATCTTCCAACGCTTTCACCATCTCTAGCAACTCATCACAAACCTCATAAAGCTCATCAAAATCAAGGTTAGAGTGCAGAGAGTCATGAATAACTTCTTCCAGAGCATCTTTCTTCTCATGATCAAAAGACAAAGGGAAAGATAATACCTCAATGTTGTTGCACTCATCATACCTGTCCTCGTGCTTCTTCATTGCATCTGAGATGGAGAACGTAATCTTCTGGTCGTTGAAACGGAGAGTCAGCTCTCCTTCCCTCACATCAATCAAGGCTCCTCCAGTGCGCAGGAATGGTCTCCCTAGAATTAACGGCACATACTTGTCCTCCTCCATATCCAGAACTACGAAGTCCGCCGGGAAGATAAAGTCCTTGACTCGGACCAGAACATCTTCTACAATTCCCTTCGGCTGCGATAGAGAGCGATCTGCCATTTGGAGAGTAATGGTGGTAGGTTTGATCTCCCCAATTTGCAGTCTATTGAAGATAGACAGCGGCATCAGATTAATGCTCGCACCCAAATCACACAGTGCATGACCAAACTCCAACCCGCCAATGACACAGGAGATGGTGAAACTCCCCGGATCTTGCCTCTTGATAGACATCTTTTTCTGGATCACAGCACTGCACTCTTCGAACAAGTTCACTGTCTCGAACTCTCCAAATCTCCTTCTTTGTGTCACCGATTCCATCAGGAACTTGGCATAACCAGGAATATCTTGCAAAACCTCCAGCAGTGGCAAGTTAATCTGCACCTTTCTCAAATGGTCTAGAAACCTTGCAAATTGCTTGCTCAACTTATTCTTCGCAAGTCTTTGAGGAAAGGGTATGTTGCTTCCCTTAGAAATTTCCTCAGAAGTGCTCCCCTTTTGTGTTTTGACTAGCTGGGGAGTCACTTTCGTTTCAATCTCCTCCTCTTCTGAAATTTTATCCTGGTCCCCTTGTTTGTCTTTACCCGCTGTGGGGTTACTGGGCTCATCATATGACCTACCACTTCTTGTGGTTATAGCACTGCAATTCTTCTTCGGGTTGGCTTCGGTATCACTGGGAAACTGCCCCTGCTTATGACTCCCGCTCACATGCTTAGCAATCGTAGAGATTTGATTCTGCATTTCAGTCATCATACTGTCATATTTATCAAATCTCTTCTCAAGTTCCTCTTCTCTAGAACTTTGTCCTCTTCTGTCCTGCTGCCCATACTGCCTCCTCAGATTATCACCCCCATTCCCTTGGTTCGATCCTTCTCCTCGCTGCTCAAATCCAGGAGGTGGATTAATAGCATTATTCGGATTCCCATAAGATAGATTTAGGTGGAATCGGTTATTGGGATGATATGGAGGGTTATCATTCTGATAGTATGGCCTTCGGTAGTTCCCATAATTTCCTCTGCCAATGTAGTTCACATCATCAACTGACTGGGCTTCCAATTGTCCCATCTCACTGTATTGATTCGGGATCTGAGTTTCTCCCCTTGAGGAACTCCCCATGTGCTGCTGTTGCTGCTGGGTTCTGTCCAAAAGAAGAAGATCCATCTTTGTTTCCAAAGAAGCCATCTCGCTGCACTGATTTGGAATCTGAGTACCTCCCTTTGAGGAACTCCCCATCTGCTGCTATTGCTGTTGAGCTCTATCCAGAAGAAGAAGATCCATCTTTGTTTCCAAAGAAGCCATTTTTTCCTTCATCTCTTCCTGATCCCTCGTAGCAGCGACACTCTTCACAACTCTGTAGTCCCTTCTTTCTTTCGGCCACTTGTAACTATTTTCGGCCAGTTTTTCAATCGCCCTCATGGCCTCATCTTCCTCTAGATCAAGGAAATCTCCTCCACCAATATTATCCAGTCGGAGTTGTGTGTCATTATCCACTCCAGCATAAAAGAGGCAAATGATCTCTGCATCAGACATCCCATGTTTTGGACAATTCCTCAGCATTTCTCGAAACCTGTCCCATGCCTCATACAACGGCTCATCATATTGCTGGCTGAATGCCTGAATTTCTGCATTCCTTTTCAGTGTCAGCCCCGGTGGGAAATACTTCAGCAAAAACTTCTCCTTCAGATCTGCCCATGTTCTTATCTCATTCTTCTTCAATCCAATCAACCAAGACTTAGCTTCATCCTTCAAGGAGAAGGAAAACAGGTACATCCTGATTTGCTCCTGGGGGACTTGGTTAATCTTTATCATGTCCGCCACCTCCAGGAACTGCGTGATGTGATTGTTCGGATCTTCATTAGGTTTCCCTCCAAATTGATTCTTCTGTACCATCTGAGCAAGCTGTGGTGTGATCTCGAAATGAGTAGCGTCAGTCCGCAGATTGAATCTATCAGTAGATTCTCCCCTCGAAGGTCGGAACAGATTTTGAAGAGGATTTCTCCTCTCTTCTCTACGCTCCCGTTCCCCCGCGTTATTGTTAACTTGGGCTCGGACTTCTTCCAGCTGCCTTTGCAGATTCTCGATCAGCTGTCTATCATTCCTCTGATCCTCCTCAGCCATGTCTTCTTTCACTACTACCTGTGCTGCCTGTTCTTGTATTTTCTTTACCTTAGCCCTTGTAATCATGCACCACCTGCACCAACAAGAACTAGAATTAAGTAACTATATAATAAATCTAGACTACCAAGCTCGTAAATCCCCTAATATCAAACAACGACCTACAACTTGAGTCCCCGGCAAAGGCGCCGAAACTTGATGCAGTATTTTTTTCAAGTAAAAATTATCGAACACGAAGACTCAATTCACCCGTTGTTTAAGTAAAAGGGATTGATTTTGGAACCTAATATCTAGACGCGATGAAAATAGTTTTGAAAGATCAATTTTAAACTACTTAGAATTCTAAAGATTAATGTAACAAGTAAATAAAACCAATCAACTTTCTTAAGATTACCAGAGAGAGAATAGTTGAGGAACACAGGATGGATTGGGGTAGATTATGAATATGCTTGGATTTGCTAACTTTACGAAACAATTTCAATAAGATGAGCTGGGTCAATTCACATAACTCTAGTCATTACCCTTAGTACCGGTATAACAACCGTAGATTAATCTCAATTTCAACCTAAGTCTAGGTATGTTAATCTCAATTAACTCCCAAAAGCTCAAGAATTTAATAACCTAGATGTCAATTCACCTATCTTCTAAATGAAACAAACACCTAATTATTATTGCAATCCCCTCTAATCATCAAACCTATCAAGTTAGTTCATTGAGGCATACTTTCCAACACATGGTGATCAATCATGAAAGGAACACACATTCAAATCCACAATAATAATCAAACCCTTGAAAATTTAATTACTCAAATCCAAACAATATTCAAATCATCCCAATCACACCAAATCCTCAACAATGAGTTTAGCTACTCATGAATACAATGAAAATCGTCAATATCCCAAAGTAAATCATGGAAGAGAAAGGAGAACAAGAAAGCTTAGGATTTTAATGATGAATCTTCAAATCTAGCTTCGAATCCTTCCTTCCACATCCAATTCCGAGCCTTGAGACGTGAAAATTGCTTCAATCTCGTGCCTTATTCTCTCTAGGGTTTTCAAAAGTCGAACCCTTACTTTGTAACATCCCTTGGCCTTTTATAGTTGAGAAATTCGCAGCTTCAGGCCTTTTGATCCCGAACGGGATCCTCCTTTGCAAAGTTCCATCCCGAGTGGAATGGAACTTGATGCTCGACCAAAAATCCCGACTGGTCCCGAACGGGACGAGTGAGTCCCGAACGGGACGCGCTTCGGCCTTCACATTTTTCTCCTCCATTCACGCCAGATTTCCGAGTTTCGAACTGGAGCTTCTCGAACCATGGTCCCGAACGGGACCAATCCATCCCGAACGGGACCGACTTCGCACTTTCGTCTCTTTCTTCTTTTTTTTCATCCCGAACGGGATTTGCTTCGTCCAAAACCTCAATTTAGCTCCAAAACTTGAATTTCTAACACTTTTCATGCCCTGCACACTCAAAACAACTCCCAAACACCAAGTGAAGGAAAATCAATGAAAAGAAGAGATATGTGTGTGATTTGTGCACTTAATCCTCATCAACTCATTCAATTCATATTCCAAAAATAGTACAAATTACGCACATATCAGTTAACAATCTTACATGTATGAACAATGGTATCCTCTTGTCTCACCGATAGGGACGATCATACGGCGTGTTGTAGATCGCAGAAGACAGTATAATCACTTGACCTAGTGAGACATAAACTTGATCACAGCCGAGACAGCGTATGAGGATACATCTGTCCGGATGGCTGCGGCATTGTCGGAATAAGTAGTCTGTCTTGGTTACTTGACATAGTGGTACGCAGAGGTGGCATATTGATGGACCGCAGTGAGATATATTCATCTGTCTGACATCAGTGAATACAAGGTCTCGTTATATTGATTGAGTCCAAACCCTAACGAAGGTTCAGGGGTTTGCACGGGTTGACTGTTGCTTTGACTTGCCATGGTGGAGAGCCTAAGTAACGTGCTCGTATATCTATATCTTGGGTAACAGCAGTTCATGTAGTACCGCCTGAGACTGGGTTAAGGTAACCATATCCGAGTAATAGGATGGGGACATTCCCTGAGGAGCTCAGTAACATTCATCGTGCCAAAGTCCTGCAGGCTGATTAAGTTCAGGCACAAGTGATAAGGATTGAGTGGTACTACTCAGGAATAATAAGATATTAATTAATTGTAGATAGAGCTTGTCAGAGGCTCCGATTAATTAATGGATGTCCGGTAACCTTAAATATTGGGATTCTTAATTAATGCAGCCCGTTCTCATAACGTGGTAATAAAGGGGTAGGTCAGTATTAATTCTGTGGTGAAAAGAATTAATATTAATTAATTAATAGTGTCCTGGGTTGTGGACATGGGAATTAATTAATTTATAGGCCCACTTTATTATTTGCATTAGGTCCCAGGTCTGGCTCAAGGAAAGTGTGCTGAATTGAGCCCAGTAGCCCATTACGGATAAAACCCTGGGTCTATAAATACACCACTCTCTCTAGAAACCCTAAGCCACTTGTGTGATTATTAAAATCAGTCAAAACCCTAGGGCAGAGAGAGAGGGGGCGCCGACTTCATTGTCAGAAGGAGGAGAATTTCGATTCTGGTCCTGCTCAAGCCACAGATCTATGGAGTCCTCACCAGTAGTAGATCTGATCAGCACCGGGATACAGATCTGAAGATCTAATCTGGAGAACAACAGATTTCTTTCTTCTCTTCTTTTTCAATTTTTATTCTAAGAAATTAGAGATCTAATTTCTTATTCCGCAGATAAAATCGGATTGCGTGGTTGAATTCAAGTTGGAAATTGAAACGCAAAAGATCGGTTCAGACTCGACGGAATTACGGTAATTCTCAATCCACAAAATTGTTTTAAATTCATAGGAGCATGCTAGGTTTTATCTTGTATTTAATTATGCATAAAATCCATAAATCGATCCGGTTCAAATTGGTTTTGGTGATTCGGTTCACGGGAAAACCCTACAATTGTTATCAGAGCCAGATTCTCGATTTATGGCTCTTTTGTGTATAATTAAATTCGATATGCATGTATGTATGAATTTATTGTTGTGGATGGTTTTTGTTCCTCGTGGCAACCCGTGTGATTCAGCTCGCGGTGGTTTATCCGTGTAGGGCTGAATTGTTTTTGTAAAATCACGAGAAAATCCGTGATTAGTGTAGATTTGAAAAATTGTAATAGAATAGATTTTCTGTAATTTTTCAAATTATGTAATTGGACGGGTCGAGGACGAAGAACGAAGACGGAGGCGACGAAGGGTTGGCGAGGACACGGCAGACGACGACACGCAGAGCGGCAGGCGCGCGGCCGTGGCGTGCAGTGTGCGCGCGAGGCTGGACGGGGGCGCGCGAGCCCGCTGGGCGAGCTTGCGCGGTGGCGCAGGGCGGCGGCCGGGTCCAGCGGCGGCGGGCGGCGGTCGGCTGACGGCGATGGTGTTCGTCGTCGGCTAATGTTGTCCCGTCGCGATGGCTGGTGTTTTGGTGGTTTGTGCAATCCTGTGTAAACCCTAGGGTTTGCATTAGGGTTAGGGCAAATCATCAGATCACAAAGGCCTAAATCCCAAAAGATTTGGTGAATCAAGATTTGGAGGCCCTTGAAGATTTGGGAAGATTTGAAAAGATTTGGAGTTATCCAAATTAAATTCAAATTCAAATTGTAATACATAGAATTTATTTTTCTATTTTTTTGGGGCCACGAGGAATTTTTGTTTGTCTTAATTGTCTTCGTATGATATGTGATTTATTTATGTGCGCAATTAAGCATGTGTAGATAATAGGAAAACCATGATTTATCGCTTTTATTATTTACAGCTTTTCAAGCATGCTTATGTGATTAATTTCTTGTTGGATTATATTTTGGGAATTTTGGGCTTGTATTATTACATGCAAAAATTTGGGAAATGTAATGACAAAGAAATTATGTGTGTACATAAAGAAACCTTTTATAAGAAAAATACTAAGCAGATTTTTTAATTAAAATCAACAGACCTCCACAAAGCGGTCCTAGGCTGTAAGTGTTTCTCTCGTTCTAGTAAACGTCTACGAGTGTAGCTTGCTAGTTCCTAGTGGTGCATGGGTACGGTTGTTGGGATTTCTAGACAAACAATTTAAATCATGTGAATAGTGGGAGGGTTTTGCGTAAACGTCTATGAGTGTAGCTTGTGTAGATCTCTTTCACAAGTATTCTAGGATTGATTTAAATTATAGATAACAAAAGCTTTAAGGGTTGTGCGGTATGGTTACGTGCCATGCTAAACTGTCTCTTTTGGCCGGAGTTAAATTTGTGGTTAATTGCTTAGAAGCATCTTAGAATATAATGCAAGAATTGCATCCCTGTTCTTGAGAGATGGCTTGGTCTAAGGTTTTCACTAATTATTAATTTCTAGTGTCAAAAGCTTCCTGACATGGTAGTGAAATTAAATGGATTGGGGCTTAAAACCTGCAGTTCTGGTTGAGGGTGACATCGTAAACGTCTACGAGTGTAGCTTGCGGTGGGAACTCTTGGGCAATTAGTGGAAAATATTTGTATTTGATTTATTAAAAGGTTTTCAATGCATTTGTTTTCGAAGTTCTACATGTATGTTCTTATTTAAGATCTTTATTGTTTCAGATATGTCTATGTCTACTGTCGATCATATACTTGCTCTCAATCCTCTAACTGGTCCAAACTTTCCTGAATGGAGTTTCTGCATCAAACACATCCTTTATCTGAAAAATCAAGCACATGTTCTTTACATGGATCCACTGTTGCGCTCTCAAAGAGGAGTATGCGAGCTTGAGCTTGAATTCTATGAAAGATGGGTGGATGCTGATGAGTTTGCCTTCTGGCTCATCACGGGTTCCCTGTCTAGAGAATTAAGGCATAAGTATGAGCACCTCGAAAGGGCTGGAGAGCTTTGGAAGGAACTCTCGACAGCTTTTGGCAAAGTGGAGCGAACTATTAACTGCAAGCTTGTGCACAATCTTGTGTGCAAGAAGATGGTTGAGGATAGTTCAGTGACTACGCACTTGATGTCTGTGATTGATCTCATGAGACAGTTTACAGTGCGGGGTGGTAATATCAGTGCGCAAGGCGAGATTGATATTATCTTGAATTCTCTTCCGGAATCCTATTATGACTTTAAGGTAGTTGCTGCTGCAAAGGGAGAGTATGCTCTGCATGAGCTGCTTGAGGACCTTGTAGTAGAGCAGTCTACCATGCGAGCATGGAAACCTGTTCTGTCTGGTTCTAGTACTGGTTCGACAACCTCTAAGGTTGGAGACGATGGTGCTGAGAGCAAGTTCAGGAAAACAGGCAGTGATAGCAAGTCTAGGAAGGGGAAGAGAGTCAAGGTCACGCCAAAGAAGAACGAGTGTGCTGGATGCGGAAAGGTGGATTGTCCGAATGCTAAGGGACAAGGTACATCATTTGCATTCTTAAAGGAAACATGTTTAGCATCGGTTTCTACTCATTCGTGGGTAGTGGATACTGGAGCTACTAATCATGTTTGTTACATTTTGCAGGGGTTCATACCGAGGAGGGTGCTGAAGAATGACGAGGTTACCATTTGAATACGACACAATTTTGGCGACCCAATTTCATTTTCGGCGATCACCGATTTCGTCTCCGGGTCGCCAATTTTGTAATTTCTTGGAATTCTCTGCGGCACAACTTCGGCGACCCACAGACGATTTCGGCGATCGCCGATCGCGTTTTATGGGTCGCCGAACGGGTAATTTTGACGAGTTTTGGCCCAAAATCATATCTTTTCGAGATTTGAAGATCCCCAAGTATAAATAGGACTTTCCTGAACCTAAAAAAGGTTCCTTCACATTATTTTCAAGAGAGAAAACACTGGAAAAACGCAGGGGAATAGAGAAAACTTGAAGAGCACTCCAGAAATCGGAGATTGAAGATCACAGGTTTTTGATTTTGATGATATTTGTTTCTATGACTCTTTATTTCTCTATTTTGTTAGAACTTAGCATGATTGGCTAAGTCTTTGTGGATTCTAGGGTTTTGAGACTTGTTGACATTCATTTAATCGTTTATATGATTTGATTTTCCTTTTCCATTGATGTTTTAATTACGGCTGGGGTTTTCTTTAATTACAAGATATTGGCCATTGATTGTAATTCGAATTGGTAATTTTTGAACCGAGAGGTCTAGATTATTGATTAAGATGCAGAGTAATTAAATTTGATAGTTCAATTGTCCGAGAGGAATTTTGAGCATCCGAGAGGAGTCACTAGGTCGTTTATTTCCATGTTATGGTTGAGAGTCCGAGAGGGTCACCTGATAACATAATTGAGATTAACTCACGTTTTTTTTGGAAATTAAATTGGAATCGAATTATATAAATGATTGTTTGATTGTTCTTCAAAGTTGATTACCCTGGAATCCTAGTTTCTCATATTTTCTAAAATCGATCTTTATAATTGTCTTTTTAATTAATTACTTTTCAAACTGCCTAATCTAAATAAATCAAACTCTTTTACCGAATCGTCTAGATAGTAGTACGATATGCATGTTTTAGTGCTTGATTATACTTCGATCCTGCAATCCTTGAGATTCGATAATTTATTACTTGCCCACTGCAGTGATCTGTACACTTGCAGTTATAGTGCATTACGAAACGCGCTATCAAGTTTTTGGCGCCGTTGCCGGGGATTGCACAGATTTATAATTAACACTAATTCCGATATTACGCTATTTACTCTAGATTTTAGTTTTACGTATTGTTACTTTATTTTCCAATTTCTTTTCTGTGTTGTTCACTGTGTGTTCTCTTGCAGGTAGTATATGCGAACCAGGTCAAAAGGTCAAGTTCTTGAACCTATAGATTCGGAGATTGAGTCTACCTGTCGAAAGAACTCTGCACGAAGAAAGTTAGCATTTCATATGGCTGACGATCAGGCGACACAGATTGCTGAGCTGCAGAGGCAGCTACAAGAGATGAATCTGAGACTTCAGGAGCATTAAGCTCCAGAAGTACCACGGCAGCCCACTATAGATGTGATGTACGAGCTGATGACTGATAGGCATCATAATGCAGACTTTGGACTGAAGGTGAACACACCTAATTTCGAGCTAAAGATTGGTCTGATACACACTGCTCAACAGAACCAGTTTGGGGGATTTCCGTCTGAAGATCCTCATTTGCATGTCCAGAAATTTCTGCTACTCTGTGACACAGTCAAGCAGAATCAGGTGCCAATCGACTCCATCCGGCTACACCTCTTCTCATTCACACTGCGTGACAGAGCTCTGTCATGGTATCTGTCATTGGACCGCAGTGAGATCTCATCCTGGGAGGAGCTCTGTAAACTATTCCTGATCCAGTTCTTTCCGCCGAGTAAGACCATCCAACTATAGATGCAGATATGCCAGTTCAGACAGTTCTCGGGGGAAACTCTTTATGAGGCATGGGAGCGTTTCAAGGAGTTGCTTCGCTTCTGCCCATGCCATGGATAAACTGAAAAACAACATGTCTGCTATTTCTATGCGGGGCTTGATGAGGAGACTCAGAAGCATGTCAGAGCTTCAGCTGGAGGATCCATTACTGCTAGACCTCCACATGAAGGACTACAACTGCTGGAAACAATGGCGAAGAGTGAATTTAATTGGCCAACAGACAAAAAGGAGCGCAGGATGATAGCAGCAGTCGATGATACTGGGGGCCTAGCTGCTGAAATAAAACTGATGAGACAGGAGGTAGTTGCTTCTACGAAGTCTATGGAGATCCGCCTTGCCAAGTTGGAGAATAATCCGCCTCAGCAGGGATATGAGCAGGGAATCGAGATGCAGATAGAGGATATAAATTATGTGAACCAGAGGAATTTCAACAACAGAGGATATCCAACGGGGAACATGACTTATCATCCTAACAACCGGAACCACCCAAATTTCTCCTATGGGAATCCAAACAACGCCTTGCAGCCTCCACCTGGGTTTGCTGCAAATCAAGGGGTGGCAAATGAACCCAAGGAGCGAGTATGAGAGAGCTCCTAACTCAGTTCATCGCAGCTTCCAATACCAAGAACACAAAAATGGAGGGAGAAATTTCTCAGCTACAGAATGGTATGGGGGAGATGGGGAAGCAGATGGACACTCAGATATCTCAGATTGCCAATGTTCTGGGAAATTAGCATACTCCTGGACAATTCCCCAGTAACACTATTGTAAATCCCAAGGAACACTGCAACGCCATCACTACTCGCAGTGGGAAGGGATATGAGGGCCCACCTAGGCCTGTCGACACGTCACCTGTGCAACCTGAAGTTGCACAACCTGCTCCTGTTCTTCCTGAAGAAGAACGGACTCAGAAGAGCAAGGGAACTTGTCCCGAAGATAGTTCCAAACCAGCTGGTCCCGTCGCTGTTCCCTACCCACAACGATTTGTCAAGAAGCAAAAGGAGGAGAGATACAAGAGATTTCTGGAGCATATGAAGAAGATCCACATCAATCTCCCTCTGATTGAAGTTGTACAGGAAATTCCTGGGTACATGAAATTTCTGAAGGATATGGTTACCCAGAAGAAGCCCTTTGGAGCATTCGAGACTGTGAATTTATTTGAAGAATGCAGCGCCATTATTCAGAAGAAAATGCCGGTAAAAAGGGCTGATCCTGGCTGTTTTTCTATCACCTGCGTGATTGGGGGGCAGACCTTTGAGAAGGTGCTATGCGATTCAGGGGCCAGCATCAATCTGATGCCCCTCTCTATTTTCAAGAGGCTAAGGATCGGGGACATTAAACCGACCACCATCAGACTTCAGATGGCTGACAGGTCGGTGAACTACCCTAAAGGGGTAGTAGAGAATGTGCTAGTGAACGTCGGGGAATTTATTTTCCCAGCTAATTTTGTGGTCCTAGACATGGCAGAGGACCGAAATATTCCGCTCATCATTGGGAGGCCTATCCTCAACACTGCTGATGCCCTCATTGATATCAAGAAAGGAGAGCTCACGTTGAGGGTGAACGACGAAAAGATCACTTTCTCCATCTACAAGGCCATGGAGCGCCACGACTCAGATGACTGCTTTGAGGAGTGCGATATGGTTCAGGTTTTGTATCCTTGTGATTCATCTATCATCTCTACTGATTCTTTAGATTATGGGGTACAAAATTCTGTTTATTCTTGTGATGAGCTTTATGATGTCTGTGATGAGCTGCTAGAGTCTGTTCTAGCATTAGATGATGCAGGTATGAAGAGCAAGGTGGAAAGCGCTCACTTTTTGAAGCTAAGGAGCGAGGAGGAAGAAGAGGAGGCTCGCAAGAAGGTGCTAAAACCGGATGAGAAGAAAGAACCACCTGTGCTGGAGTTGAAGCCTCTACCGGACCACTTGAGGTATGCATATTTGAGTGAAAACGACACGTTTCTGGTAATTGTATCTGCTACTCTTTCTACTAGTCAATTAGATAGATTGCTGAGGGTATGATTGGGTGGTCGTTATCTGACATCAAGGGTATTAGCCCTTCTATCTGTATGCACAGGATCTTACTTGAGGATGGATATAAGCCCAAGGTGCAACTGCAACGAAGGCTAAATCCAATTATGCAGGAAGTGGTGCGGAAGGAGGTGATGAAGCTTCTGGACGCTGGCATGATCTATGCCATTTCAGACAGTGAATGGGTGAGCCCCACCTAAGTGGTGGCCAAAAAGGGGGGAACGACTGTCATTAAGGACGAGAGTGGCCAGGAGATCGCTCACAGGCCTGTCACAGGCTGGAGGATGTGCATCGACTACAGAGCACTTAACAGTGCTACACGTAAGGACCACTTTCCCTTACCCTTTATTGATCAGATGCTGGATAGGTTAGCGGGGTATGAATTTTATTGTTTCTTAGATGGTTATTCTGGTTATAACCAAATAGCGATAGCCCCTGAGGACCAGCATAAGTCTTCTTTTACGTGTCCGTATGGTATATTTGCTTATAGACGCATGTCTTTTGGTTTATGTAATGCTCCTACTACATTTCAAAGATGCATGATGTCTATTTTCAGTGGACTCGTAGAAAACATTATGGAAGTCTTCATGTATGATTTTTCTTTGTTTGTTGTGATGGCGACGCCAGCAAGAGGCAGAGGATCAGATGCGACAGTTCATGGCCCGTTTCCCACAGTATTGGCCCCCACCACAGTGAGGTTTCCACACATCTCTGTGATCTTTTTCCCACAAACTTATTCTATCCTATGTATTGAATAAGTTTGGGGGGGATGTGATCGGTCGATGTGTGTGTCTTTTCTACTCTTTACCTCCTGTTCTTTTACTGCTTACTCTGCTCTTATCTGTATTTTACTGTATTCGAACCTATTTGTCTAGTTGGAACCAGTAATTTGTACTAATTCGCACCATTTATTTTATCGAGTTTAATTCCTGTTATTGTTAATTGTTGTTGAGTCTGGATTGGGAATCTATAGTTCATATTGATATCTGTCTTTGATAAAGGTGGTACTTGGTGGTGATTTATCTGCATTACTGATCTAGTTCATGATGACAAATTTTTCCTTCTCGTGAAACTTACGCTCATTACTTGCACATGATTTTATGAAGTGTCGATGGTTGTGGAATTGATTTTGGCCTTTGGAATATGCTTATAGCCATGTGAGAATTTTGAGCCTGTGTTGTTTTGTTTTGGAGTGAGTCACTGTATGATGTACCTCTAGAACTTGCTCGGGTTTCTTTCTTAAAACTGCAATAGGGGAGGCCAAGAATTTAGAAATGATTTTAGGCCATCGTTTCATTAGCCATGTTAAACCCAAACACTACCCTAATACATACTCCTTTGTTAGCCCAGTTGAGCTTGAATACCTTTCTTTCTTAACCCGGATGATAGGAGGTGTGGATGGAATTGTAAGGGTATCTGTTGATGATAGGTGGTGAGATTGAAGAGTTCTGTGATACTAAATTGCCCAAAAACCTTGGGATGGGCCAATAGAGTGGTTTTGGATTCATATATATATATAAAAAAAAGAGGTCATGTGTTTGTTGAAATAATAAAAGCACAAAGTGTGCACAATGTTATTGTTGAGTTCATGAAATACACAAAGGATGTATAGTGTTATTATTGTTGAGTCAGAATCCTAATGAATTGTATTTATAGGATGTGTAATCAGTTGTTTAAGTCTTGTATAATGTTTAAGTCAAACAGTGAATGAAGAGGTATGTGATTAGGAAGTAGTTGGGTGAATGAAGTTATAAGGATGAATATGCTCAGTCATTTAGCCAAAATATTCCATACCCCTCACCAATGTGCCTACATTAGAACCTAAACTAAAGACCTTTCTGATTTTGTTCTAGCATTCCCGAAAGTCAGTAGAGAGTTTAGACAATGAGCAAGCCTATGGCAGGGAAGTTATACAGTTGACAATTGAGAGTACACACTAGCCAATTTGAGCGAAAAAGTTGAGTGATACACGACTCTTATCTTGTGAGGAACAGATTTCCAGTGGCCAAGATTGAAACTGTGATTGTTTGCACTAAGTTTATGATTGTTGCAGTGTTTGTGTGAGAATCACAGCCCCATTTTGTGTCTGAAACAATTTTTGATCAGTCAATGCACTCGTGTTTATTCTTTTCTATGTGAGTTCTCTTCATTGTTCGAGGACGAACAATAGTTTAAGTTTGGGGGGTTGATAAACACTCATTTTGTGCATTTTACTGATGTGAATCTGATCACTTTTGACTGCAAACTAAACCATTTCTGAGGAATTTATATGTTACTTATGATCTTTAAAAGATTATTACGTTTGGGTTAGTTTGTGATTGTTTATGCAGATTTCACGCACAATTGAGCCGTTTACAAGATTTGACCAAGTATCATAGGGCCAATCGATGCTAACTTGCATCGGGAAAGTGAAGAAGTGAGAAGAGACCGAAGAAAAAGCAGAATTCATGTTCAAAGCAATTTCGGCGACCAAATTGCATCTTCGGCGATCGCCGTTTTTGCACCCGGGTCGCCGAATTCGTATTTTCAGCCATTTAAATACGACACAATTTTGGCGACCCAATTTCATTTTCGGCGATCGCCGATTTCGTCTCTGGGTCGCCGATTTTGTAATTTCTTGGAATTCTCTGCGGCACAACTTCGGCGACCCACAGACAATTTCGGCGATCGCCGATCGCATTTTATGGGTCGCTGAACGGGTAATTTTGACGAGTTTTGGCCCAAAATCATATCTTTTCGAGATTTGAAGATCCCCAAGTATAAATAGGACTTCCCTGAACCTAAAAAAGGTTCCTTCACATTATTTTCAAGAGAGAAAACACTGGAAAAATGCAGGGGAATAGAGAAAACTTGAAGAGCACTCCAGAAATCGGAGATTGAAGATCACGGGTTTTTGATTTTCATGATATTTGTTTCTATGAATCTTTATTTCTCTATTTTCTTAGAACTTAGCATGATTGGCTAAGTCCTTTGTGGATTCTAGGGTTTTGAGACTTGTTGACATTCATTTAATCATTTATATGATTTGATTTTCCTTTTTCATTGATGTTTTAATTACGGCTGGGGTTTACTTTAATTACAAGATATTGGCCATTGATTGTAATTCGAATTGGTAATTTTTGAACCGAGAGGTCTAGATTATTGATTAAGATGCAGAGTAATTAAATTTGATAGGTCAATTGTCCGAGAGGAATTTGAACTGTTAAAGGGTTTTAAAATCTAAGATTTTATCAAGAGTAAAAGTCCTTTTGCGCATCCGAGAGGAGTCACTAGGTCGTTTATTTCCATGTTATGGTTGAGAGTCCGAGAGGGTCGCCTGATAACATAATTGAGATTAACTCACGTTTTTTTTTTGGAAATTAAATTGGAATCGAATTATATAAATGATTGTTTGATTGTTCTTCAAAGTTGATTACCCTGGAATCCTAGTTCTCATATTTTCTAAACTCGATCTTTTTAATTGTCTTTTTAATTAATTACTTTTCAAACTGCCTAATCTAAATAAATCAAACTCTTTTACCGAATCGTCTAGATAGTAGTACAATATTCATGTTTTAGTGCTTGATTATACTTCTATCCTGCAATCCTTGAGATTCGATAATTTATTACTTGCCCACTGCAGTGATCTGTACACTTGCAGTTATAGCACGTTGTGAAACGCGCTATCAGAGAGCATGCTCTGCATGAGCTACTTGAGGACCTTGTAGTGGAGCAATCCACCATGCGAGCACGAAAACCTGTTTTGTCTAGTTCTAGTACTGGTTCGACAACCTCTAAGGTTGGACACGATGGTGCTGAGAGCAAGTTCAAGAAAACAGGCAGTGATAGCAAGTCTAGGAAGGGGAAGAGAGTCAAGGTCACTCCAAAGAAGAACGAGTGTGCTGGATGCGGAAAGGTGGATTTTCCGAATGCTAAGGGACAAGGTACGTCATTTGCATTTGTAACGGAAACATGTTTAGCATCGATTTCTACTCATTCGTGGGTAGTGGATACTGGAGCTACTGATCATGTTTGTTACATTTTGCAGGGGTTCACACCGAGGAGGGTGCTGAAGAATGACGAGGTTACCATCTCAATGGGGAACGCATCACAAGTGAGTGCAACTGCCATTGGAGATTTCACCTTGTACTTTGATGATTCTATTTTAACTTTGAGAGATGTTTTGTACGTGCCGGATTTTCGGCGAAACCTTATTTCAGTTTCCAAACTTTATGTTGATGGATATTCAGTTATTTTTTATAGTGGTGTTTCTATCATTGGTAATAACGGTGTTATCTGTCGTGGGATGCTGAATAATTTTCTCTATGTTATTAACTGTAATCGTAAAGCTTCCGCAAGTATTGCATGTAATTCATCCGTAATTGATAATCCTAGAAAGAGAAAACTTACTTCTTCTGATAATGATCCTACATATCTCTGGCACTTGAGACTGGGTCACATCAGCTTGAAGCGGATTCAGAGACTTGCAGATGACGGTACATTGGACTTAGTCTGGGCTGTACCTTATCAAGTCTGCGAATCCTGCATCGAGGGCAAGATGTTAACTAGGCCTTTCAAGGCTAGTCAATTTCGAGCAGAGGAAGTGTTGGAATTGTTCCATTCTGACTTATGTGGATCGATGTCCACGCAGGCTCGTGGAGGGTACGAGTACTTCGTCACTTTCATTGACGATTACTCAAGGTACGGGTGTGTTTACCTGCTTCACTACAAGTCTGAATGCTTTGAGAAATTCAAAGAGTTCAAGGCTGAGGTGGAAAAGAAGGTCGGGAAAACTATCAAGTCGCTGCGATCTGACCGCGGTGGCGAATACCTCGGTAACGAGTTCCTGCAATATTTGTCAGAAAACGGGATTACATCCCAATGGACTGCACTGGGCATTCCCCAGCAAAACGGTGTAGCTGAGAGAAGAAATATGACTCGTCTAGAGATGGTAAGATCAATGATGAGTTATGCAAACTTACCAATTTTGTTTTGGGGCTACGCATTGGAAACAACAGCTTACGTGCTTAATGTGGTGCCTTCTAAATCAGTTCCTAAGACGCCTTCTGAGCTCTTCCTTGTTCGCAAACCTAGTTTGTACAAGTTTAGAGTATGGAGCTGTCCGGCACACGTACTGTCGAAGGAACCTGATAAGTTAGAAAGCAGGTCAAAAGTAATGTTGTTCATAGGGTATCCCAGACAAACAAAAGGTGGTTACTTTTACTGTCCTGAGAGTCAAAGAGTCGTTGTTAGCACCAACGCTAGATTCTTGGAGGACGAGTATGTGAGTAATCACAGGTCAATGAGTGATATCGTTCTTCAAGAAATTGAGAACGAGAATGAAATTCCAAGGGAAGGGGAGCATGTAGATGTGGGTGCACCTGTGAGAGGTACAACACCACAGACACGTTCTTCAGTGCAAGGTGCAGGACCACAAGCTACTGCACCTACTACTGACACGGCACCGATGCCTCGTCGTAGTGGGAGAGTTATTTTCCAGCCGGAAAGATACATGTTCGTGAGTGAGTCTTTGGACTTGAGCCCGGAAGACGGACATGAGGACTCTGACCCACTGACTTACGAAGAGGCAGTGCAGGACAAGGATGCTGCCAAATGGCGTGTCGCCATGGATTCTGAAATTGAATCCATAACTGCTATGGATGTATACCAGAAAACTAATTTGCCGGATGGCTTTAGGGCCATAGGGTGCAAATGGGTATACAAGAGAAAGAAAGGGGCGGATGGAAAGATCACGGATTTTAAAGCCAGGCTGGTGGCAAAGGGTTATAGTCAGAAAGAGGGCATTGACTATGACGAAACCTTTTCACCCGTAGCCATGCTCAAATCCATCCGGATACTTCTTGCCATAGCTGCGCATATGGACCTCGAGATCTGTCAGATGGATGTCAAAACCGCTTTTCTAAATGGTTACCTCGAAGAAGGTAGGGACATCTATATGCAGCAACCCGAGGGTTACATAAGCAATGGCGAAGAACATCTTGTCTGGAAGCTTAGGAAGTCTTTATATGGACTTAAGCTAGCTTCAAGGTCGTGGAACTTATGTTTCAACGATGAGATTAAATCCTATGGATTTGCACAGTTGGAAAACGAAAGTTGTGTTTACCGACTTTGTCTCAGTGGGAGTGTGGTTTTCCTTGCACTATACGTTGATGACATACTCCTATTTGGAAACAACGAGGGAGTGATGTTGGAAATCAAGGCTTGGTTATCCGAACAGTTCCAAATGAAGGATCTGGGAGAAGCTGGCTACATTCTTGGGATTAAGGTTTTACGAGATCGTAAGAGAAGAATGTTAAGCTTATCCCAGGCATCCTATGTGGATACTGTGATAGCCCGGTTCAACATGCAACTCGCCAAGAAAGGCTTGCTACCTTTCAGACATGGCGTTCATCTTTCTAGTGGGCAGAGTCCTCAGACACAGCGGGAGAAAGATGAGATGAGTCTTGCACCATATGCTTCGGCTGTGGGTAGCCTCATGTATGCGATGTTGTGTGCCAGGCTAGATATATGTTATATCGTTGGCATGGTAGCAAGATATCAGTCTAACCCTGGACAGGCGCACTGGACTGCTGTAAAGCACATCCTCAAGTATTTGAAAAGAACTATGAATTTCTGCCTAGTTTATCAATATGAGGATTTGTGCCCTGTGGGTTATACGAACTCAGATTTCCAAGGGGACCAGAATTAGAAGAAATCGACCTCAGGATATGTGTTTACCCTGGGAGGTGGAGCTATATCTTGGAGGAGCTCAAAGCAAAAATACATTGCTGACTCCACCATGGAGGCGGAATATGTCGCCGCCTCCGACGCCTCGAAAGAGGGGGTATGGCTCCGGAACTACCTTTTAGAGTTGGGCGTGATCCCGAGTTTGCCGAGGAGCATCACAATTTATTGTGATAACTCTGGTGCAGTGGCAAACTCAAAGGAACCGCGGTCTCACGGGGCAAGCAAACACATAGAGAGAAAATACCATATCATACGAGAAATCGTATCGAGGGGCGATGTGCTGATTAAGAAGATTGACACTGCTGACGATCTTGCTGATCCATTTACAAAGAGCTTGCCGCAAAAAGTTTATGAAAGACATATTCGTGAGCAGGGTCTGAGGTGGATGCCGACCACTGATAGTGGTTAAAGAGACAGCAGACTAGATAGACAGACTGTATACTCTGTAATAGCTTAGTTATGCTTTGAGTATAAGTGGGAGATTGATGGGTTTTGTCTACTGAAAGCATTTATTATAATGAGTATACAACGATTTATTTCTCCTATCTGTTAACAATCTTACATGTATGAACAATGGTATCCTCTTGTCTCACCGATAGGGATGATCATACGGCGTGTTGTAGATCGCAGAAGACAGTATGATCACTTGACCTAGTGAGACATAAACTTGATCACAGCCGAGACAGTGTATGAGGATACGTCTGTTCGGATGGCTGCGACATTGTCGGAATAAGTAGTCTGTCTTGGTTACTTGACATGCTGGTACGCAGAGGTGGCGTATTGATGGACCGCAGTGAGATATATTCGTCTGTCTGACATCAGCGAATACAAGATCTCGTTATATTGATTGAGTCCAAACCCTAACGAAGGTTCAGGGGTTTGCACGGGTTGACTGTTGCTTTGACTTGCCATGGTGGAGAGCCTAAGTAACGTGCTCGTATATCCGCATCTTGGGTAACAGCAGTTCGTGTAGTACCGCCTGAGACTGGGTTTAGGTAACCATATCCAAGTAATAGGATGGGGACATTCCCTGAGAAGCTCAATAACATTCATCGTGCCAAAGTCCTGCAGGCTGATTAAGTTCAGGCACGAGTGATAAGGATTGAGTGGTACTACTCAGGAATAATAAGATATTAACACAGATATACGGAGTCCTCACAAGTAGTAGATCTGATCAGCACCGGGATACAGATCTGAAGATCTAATCTGGAAAACAACAGATTTCTTTCTTCCCTTTTGTTTTTGATTTTTATTCTAAGAAATTAGAGATCTAATTTCTTATTCCGCAGATAAAATCGGATTGCGTGATTAAATTCAAGTTGGAAATTCAAACGCAAAAGATCGGTTCAGACTCGACGGAATTACGGTAATTCTCTATCCACAATATTGTATTAAATTCATAGGAGCATGCTAGGTTTTATCTTGTATTTAATTATGCATAAAATCCATAAATCGATCCGGTTCAAATTGGTTTTGGTGATTCGGTTCACGGGAAAACCCTACATTTTTGCATCAGAAGGTATTAGGGCTAGAGTTCCCAAACCAAATTTCCTTTTATATGATCCCTCATTAACCGGCTTTTACTGCGAGCAGTTGGATCTTCTCTTCTGATATGGATGAATCTACGGTTGGGCAGTTGGTGACGGTTCGCCTTATGTTCCTTTTCCGTCAAAACCGTGGCTATGCTTGATGTGTCTTGACATTTGTTGCTGCCCTGTGCAGGAGTTACTTCGTAATGAAAGCGAACTCTGCAGTTTCTTCATCATTAGATAATCCCGCCTTTCGAGATATATTTGAATCAACAGTCTCCTTATTGCTGGTCAACACTCAAGTTCATTTGTGTTGAATCATTCAGCAATGTGAAAGGCCTTTGCTGAGAGCTTGGACTCAGCATACGATTGTATCTTTGATGAGTACTGTCACATGTCACCTATTCTGCTGATTTCTTGGACTCAGCATTCTCCTTTCGCTTTTGAGGTGAGTGACATAGTTCTGGACCTGATCTGCTGAGAGCTTGGACTCAGCATTCTGTCTTTGTGGTCCTTTGTTCAATAGATGCTGACAATTTGCTGAGAGCTTGGACTCAGCATTCTCATAATCTTCGAAGCTATTTTCCGAACTTTGCTGAGAGCTTATGTATAGCTCTTCGGGATCTTACTGAGAGCTTGGACTTAGTAGACAAAATAGACTCTTCTAAAATTTTGATTCATGTAGAAGCAAGAGTCTTCATTACTGAGAGCTTGGACTCAGTACTATTTTCCGGTCCGTCTGCTATTTCGAAATAGCAATCGTCATTAATCAACTGAGAGCTTGGACTCAGTATACACCGGACATCTGCTGAAAGCTTGGATTCAGCAGTTCTTCTGGACTCTCTATATTTAATGAACTTCTCAAGTTCAAGAGTCCTTTTACTGAGAGCTCGTCCTCAGCATTTGTTGGGAATAACTCAGCACTTTAGCAAAGAGTAGATTGCTTGAATTTGTCCATCCTTTCACCATTCAAGCACTCTGCTTTCGACGGGATTGGGAAGACCTTTAAGAAATTCCTATCATTTGATTTTCCTTTTCATTTCTTCAAATCTTACTTGGAAAATCATAGTTTTTTTATAGGTTTCTTTACACAAGGAGTGTAATGATCTAGCATTGTCAGTTAGGCGATTATTTTGTTTGAGACAACAAACTATTGTTCTCAAAGTGAGCAATTTATTGATATCATTGATTTACAAGAGTTACACTTTGCAAAGTATAATACTAAAAGTTTACAATGATCAATTTGTCTTCAGACTGCTCCAATAACGCCTTTGCTAGATCTACTCCTTCTTCTTGGTCTTTTCCCGAGCTCACTGCTGCAAGCCGCCTTGCTTCCGCAGCAATGTGTTACCTTCAAGGCTGTGAGATGTCTGGCGAAGACATATCTTCAGCTCCGAGCCCTAGTCCACTGCAGACTTTCTAGGAACTTGAGAAGTCCGAGTCTAGCATATCTCACCATCTGCTCAGACCGGTTCTTTTGTCTGCAGCTTTCCCCTATCGGCGTCTAGTGTCATGCGTATGAACTCAAGAGAGGTAACATGCGCACCACCGGCATGTTCTCGTAGCTTTGGATGCCAAGAGGATATTGTAGAGTTGCATCTCCTCCACCCGCAAGCTTATCCTCCGTCTCCTCTTCCTTTCCTTGGTTTCATCAAGAATTCTTGAAGAAGAGAGGAAAAAGGAGATTGAGTTTACTCATTTGCATATACCAGATTAGTACAATTCAGAAGAGCTACCCAATTCATGTGACTAAGGATTATCCATCCTTAGACCCACCTGACAAGTTTTTATCTCACCAACGAGAAAACTGTCATGGCCTAACAGAGTGGACCGCCTATTTCCGTTCGGTTCTAATATGAGAAAACTCATTGACCAAGGTGAACCGGGAATTGAGAGAATCTTCTTAGATGTGATCTCTGTAAAGATTACGATTTTTCCTCTCAATTTGGAGACTTCCAAGTCACGTTGCTTGAACCCATTCTGGAGGTATTTTGGTGAAATGGTAAAGGTCGACATTTTTGATTTCTTCGAGCAGGGTTTCTGGATAGATGGAAATGAAGGCATAAGATATATCTAGGGTTTCAAGGTTTGGAGATATGAAGTTCTAGAGGAAGATATCTTCTCTTAAATAGACGCAACATCTCCTAGAGACTCGATCTTTTCATTACTTTGTCTGCCCAGAGAACCGACGGTTTCGCTATAGCCTTTCCACGTGGCGGCTATTTTCAGAACTGAATCGTCTTGAGCCTTTGAACGAAATCTTTGGTAATGATAGAAAATATGTATTGTCTCTTTGATCTTGATGATGATCTTGATTGATACGTCGGTTGATTATCCCGATATTTATTCCCATGTCTGATCAATTTCCCAAGATTGATTCAGATTTATATTGGTTCAGCAGTCTTCTTTCCTTTTGCTAAGAGTTGGGACTCAGCAATCACTTAACTTAATCTGCTGAATTCAATATTCCATTTTACTGATCGTCTGGACTGCTGAGAGCTGGGACTCAGCAATCTTGTAATCTGCTAATATCAGTATTCTTCAATACATAATGATAGACTTGCTGAGAGCTGGGACTTAGCAATCTTTGATGATTTGCCTTTCAAGAGCGTGAGCTGGGACACACTCTTATTCCGCAACTTCTAAAGAATATCAATGATAATTCTTTAGAACAGAATGAGAGCTAGGACTCATTCTTCCAAAACTTCATCTAATTCCAGTAATCCGAGCTTAAGACAAAGCTCTTTGAATCTGCTTTCTGCTAGAGGCTTGGTGAATATGTCTGCTAGCTGATCCTCTGTTCTGATATAATCCACCGAGATATCCTTCTTTTTGACATGATCTTTGATGAAGTGATGTCGAATATCTATGTGTTTTGTTCAAGAGTGATGAACAGGATTTTTCGTGATGCACATCGTACTGTTGTTGTCGCAGTAGATGGAAACACAACCAATGCTGACTTCATAATCTTGAAGTTGTTGCTTGATCCACAACACTTGTGTACAACAGCAGGCAGCAGCTACATATTCTGCTTCCATGGTGGATGTTGCTACAGAGTGTTGCTTTTTGCTGAACCAGCTTATCAGCTTATGATCTAAGAATTGGCATGTTCCGTTTGTACTTTTTCGGTCAATTCTGCAACCTCAAAAATCCAAATCTGAGTATCCTATGAGTGTAAGATCATCTGCTCTGGGATACCAAATTCCTAAGGATTGTGTTCCTTTCAGATATCGAACAATTCTTCCGGCATACTCCATATGTGACTTCTTCGGATTTACTTGATATCTGGCACATACTCCTACAGCATATGAAATGTCTGGTCTGCTTGCTGTCAAGTTTAATAGTGACCCTATTATTTCTCTGTATGCAGTGGGGTCTACGGATTCGCCTTCTTCATCCATTGATATCTGACATGCTGTGCTCATGGGAATCCGTAGTGTCTTCGTCTTTTTTGGGCAGAATTTGCTGATGAGATCCTTTGTATACTTCTTCTGATGAATAAAAATCCCATCTTCTGATTGCTATACTTGAAGACCTAAAAAGTATGACATTTTTTCCATCATACTCATTTGGAAGTTAGTTTGCATAAGCTGAGCAAACTTCTCGCAGAGACCTAAATTTCTTGCTCCAAAAATGATATCGTCCACATAGATTTGGACAATCAAGATATCCTCAGCATCCTTGATCAAGAATAATGTTATGTCGATCTTCCCTTTTCTGAAACCGTTCTTTAGCAAGAATTGTGATAGCGTCTCATACCACGCTCTTGGGGCTTGCTTTAATCCATAGAGGGCTTTCCTTAGTCTATACACCTTGTTTCCTTGCTCGAAACCTGGAGGTTGTTCCACGTACACTTCTTCTTTCAATTCAGCATTAAGGAATGCACTCTTCACGTCCATTTGAAATATTGTGAACCCATGATGAGCAGCATATGCTAGGAGTAATCTGATTGCTTCCTAGCGAGCTACTGGAGCAAATGTTTCGTCGAAATCTATTCCTTCACACTGCGCGTATCCTTTAGCAACTAATATGGTATTATTGCGAATGACAAGTCCATTTTTGTCTCGCTTATTCTTGAATACCCACTTAGTTCCTATTACTGATTGATGTGTTGGACGATTTACGAGATCCCATACATGATTCCTTGTGAACTCTGATAGTTTCTCTTGCATCACATTGATCCAGTCTGCTGACTTGAGTGCCTCTGCTACTTTGGTAGGCTCTTCTTGAGATATGAAGCAGGCAAGTATTGCACTATGTCTGGTACGGATTGGATCAGCAATATCTCCTAGAATTGCTTGAGCAGTGTGATCTCTTAGCAGCCATTTGGGTCTTTGAAGTTCTTCTACATGAATAACATAACTGCTGGAAGGTCCAATGGGTTCTTCAGATACAGGTACATCAACAAGCTGTAGAGTCTCCAAGTTGTCTGCTACCCTTGTTGAGACATCTTCTAATGAAGGATTGTCTTCTGGTACTTCATCTGCAGTTCTTTGTATAATTGATGTAGTACTCCTATCTGCAGTAGTCTGCTCTTGGTTGTCTTCAGCAAGGTTGTCTTCAGTAAACCTCTCGCTATTCTGGGAATCTTCAGATGGTTGAGCAACCTTATCTCCTCCAGTTCCCTGTTGATCTGTAAGCTCTTTGAGAGATTGTATGGTGGCCTCATCATTACCGATTGCATCACAAGCCCTCTTGACTGTCGATTGATCAGTCAAGGTCTCCAGTAGAGATGATGATTCATTCATCAACCTAGTCGGATCATTCAATTCAGCTTCAAAAGAATTCGAGCCTGAAGTCCTATTTACATCATTGGTTTCATGAAACTCATCCCTTTGGTTTTTAATGGTCCTGCGCACTAAAGTAGCTTCATCAAAAATAACATTGCATGTTATTTCCACAATTTTGGTTGTCTTATTAAGTACTCTATATCCCTTATGAGATGGATGTCCATATCCTAGGAACACTCTTTCATCGGCATTGGGAGAGAAAGTACTTAACTTCAATTTTCCATTGTATTGGATATAACATGGCGAGCCAAAAATACGAAGATGAGCTAAAGAAGGCTTACGACCATGATATACTTCATAGGGAGTCTTGTTGAAGTGAAGATTCAGTCCACTTCAATTTTGCGTATAGCAGGCATTCATTACTGCTTCTCCCCAGTATTTCTGACTTAGATCCGTATCGGCAAGCATTGTGCGCACGACTTCCTTTAGAGTTATGTTCCTTCTTTCTGCCAAGCCGTTTTGCTGAGGTGTTCTTGCAGTGGACCTTTCATGTCCTATCCCAGCATTTGCGTAGAAATCCATCAATGCTCCATTGCAAAATTCTGTACCGTTGTCGGATCTTATCCTTTTCACCGTGAGCTCCTTGTCATTTTGAACTCTGATTATTAGCTCCGGAAGAATAGTATTTACTTCGTTCTTGCTTTTGAGTAACTTCACCCATGTGTACCTGGAATAATCATCAATAACAACCAAGGTATACAGTTTATTACTTATAGTGGGTGGTGTCACCGGGCCGAATAAATCCATGTGCAGCAGCTAAAGGATTCTTTTTGAAGTGGCCTTTTCTGGATTTGAATTAAAGGACTTTCTGGATTTGAATTGAAGGACGCTTTGGCTTGCTTTCCTTGTTGACAAGCTCTGCGTACTCCTTCCTTCTTGAAGATTTCTTGAGGTAAACCTACAACGATGTAATTTCTAACAATATAATTAATGGTCTTAAAGTTCTGATGCGTTAGCCTTTTGTGCCATAGCCAGTTTGTTTCTTCTTTGTTAAATGATATGAAGCACGACGCTTGTTGACCACTTTCCCAATCAGCAATATAGAGTCCTCCATTTCTGATACCTCTAAGCTTTACTTCTCCTGTGGTTCTATCTGCAACTTCGCGACCTGTATCAAAGAATGAGACAATATATCCATTTTCACTTAGCTGACTGATGCTCAGTAGATTGTGCTTGAGACTATCAACGACGGCAACATTGATTGTCCGCATTCCATTTTGCTCGATGCACCCTCTTCCGATTACTCTTGCCTTGGAATCATCAGCCTTGGAATCATCACCAAATGAGACTGAGGCTCCTCCAAACTTGCGAAGTTCTATGAAGATCTCTTCGTCTCCTATTATGTCTAGGATCCATTCTTTGAGTTTTCTTGATAATCTTCTGAACCCTATTCCTGTGAAACAAAAAGTTATATTTTCGGTACTCGGTCAACTACGGGTCCTGCACGATTAGTTCTCTGGATCATTCCTTTGGGAATCCAGACTTTCATGATCTTGATGTTCCTTTTGTCATCACGTTTCTCCTCCCTTCCGTTCCTGTTGGCATAATTTTTATAATTATCATAGGAACATAAGGTAGTGTGTTGAGCCATCACTGTCTTTTGAAAACATTTTGACATAGACTCAGGCCTCAAGTAGGTGTTCTTCCTACTGGGAGTGTTTGCTGGCTTCCTTGCAACCTTAGTAGATTGCTTGGTCTTGCTAGGATTTGTATGAACCGTCCTAGCAGATGGAACAGTCTGCTGGGTAACATACATTGACTTTGCTGATTTTTTCTCAGCAGATCGAAAATTCAATCTTTGTCGAGCAGTCAACTGAGGGATATTAGTCTGCCAACATTTTTGTTGTTCAATGACTTAGCTTTCTCCCTCTTGTCATTCCTAACAGTCTGCTGAATCTTCCCAGTGGATGGGACAAAAGTAATCCTTTTAGACTTACTTGTTTCAGCAGTGCATGACATTTTACTATCAAAACCTATTCCAGCAAAGTTCTTCGAACTTCTTTGGATATTTAAAATATCATCTAAATCTCTCGTGCTTTTCGAAAATTTGCATTGACAGGCATTTAGCACAGAGTGACTATTTTTCAAGGTCTCATTTTCCTATCTCAGGATATGATAACTATTACTTAAGACGGAAAATTCGGTTTTCAACTTCAAAATCTCCTCATCTGCTGACCTTGATTTTTCAATCTCATCGGTCAAATTTGAAAGTTGAGATTTTAGAGAGGAGTTTTAATTGACTAGAACATCCTCTAATGCATGAACTTTTGAAAATTCTTTTAACAGATATTCAACAGTTATTTCATCTGATTTCGAGCAACATTAATCAGCAGTGTCATGCAGATTATCTGATATTGTAGCAATAGACATAGCAGTATTTGTTACCTTGTTTGTTGTGGTAGGTAGAGCTGATTCTCCTGTCTTCTCTTCATTGATGTCTGCCATGAACACCATTAGAACATCCTCTTCATCTTCTGATGAGTAGCTTTCGTCGTTATAGTCTGAGATGTCTGGTAGTTCTGTTCTCGTAAGCAACGCTTTGGTGACAGCTTTGGATGCGCGGTCTTTCAAACAGCTTTCTCAGTCGTTCCCTCTCTTCTGGATCTACCTTTGGACATTCAGATTTCAGGTGATCAGGGGAATTGCACTCATAGCATGTCCTTGGTGCTCTATTGTTGCTTTTGTTGTTCGATGAGTGAGTCTGCTGGGGATCTCCTTTCTTTTCTTTTGCCTTCAGTAGTAGCCTCTGAAGTCTCTTCATCTGTTCCTCCAGCTCGCTCACATAGCATTCATCTTTTTTAAAGTGAGATCCGCTGATGGAAGGAATCTCTTTTGCTGAACTGGACTGAAGAGGTCGATCTGAGTGGAATGGCTTCTTGGTCTTCCACTTCTGTCCATCTTTTTTCACGAAGAATGTTGCATCTTCCATTGGTTCTTCAGTGTTGACTGCAGCGTGAATAACTTCATGTTTATTGATCTGGGCAATGTCCCATTCGTGAGCTTCCAGTTGAGTGAATACATCTTTGGTGCTAATCTTTAACAAATCCTTATCCTTCAGACTGGTCACTTTGATAAACCAATCCTCATTGGGTAGTCTTGAGAGAATCTTTGAATTCATGCCAGGAAGTTCATAAGTTCTTCCTAACTTCTTTAACTCAGCTACAATCTTGTTGAATCTTGCCTCCGTGTCCTTGATGGTTTCACCTGGAATCAAACAGAAAGATTCATACCTGTCTACCCATTGCTGCAGCTTGTTTCTTTTCATCTGATCCGATTCTTTGTCCAGAGTGCTGAGAAAATCCCACATTTCTTTGGCATTAGAGCAGGTGACAAGGCACCTAATATGAGATCCATGGCAACGTAATTTATTTGATCACGGGCTCGATCTTCTGGAGTCCATTCTTCTAGTGGCTTATCCACCATTACGTCTAGTCCTTCTACATTTTCTCCGACTCTCATCACCTTCTGGATCTTGATAGGTCCAATTTCGATCACTTGTCTCATTTCTGGATGCACGTTCATCAGTGTGATCATCGACCTCTCTTTTCATGTAGAGTAGGAATCTGGAGTAAACTTGGGAAGCTCTGTGTTGTGTGACATTTCTTTGAACCTGAGCTAATCATAGAAACACAGATATGCAAGAAAAATCTGGATCAAGTCCTTGGCGACTCAGAAGCAGCTAGTCTGTAAAGACCAACCGCTCTGATACCACTTGTTGGTCCCCGATCAGAGTTATAGTATATGCAGCAGAAGTTATTAATGTTTTATCTTGCACGTATCTTGCTAAGGTCACGACTTAGCAAGCATTCTTCTAAATATTTTAGCTCGTGTAATTGTTAGATTGATTGCAGTTTATACTACAACACTTGATGTGTTGAGTTTCAAATGATTAAATCAGCAAACACAAATAACGTAGCAAAGTAGTAAACGACACAAGGATTTTTATAGTGGTTCGAACAATTGTTCTACGTCCACTCTCCAGTCCTCTTGACTGAAAATTCACTAGAAGAATGAGTACAAGGTCGGGCCTGATCTCTAACGTTGAGCAGCTCCTCCGTCTGGTCAGCGCGCACCTTCAAGCACCTCGATCTCCAATCTTCAACACGGTGTCGCTCCTTAGAGTGAGGACAAACCTCCCTTCTCCTCGGATGTCGACTGTTGGGAGTTTTATAGTTCTTCCCGGAACCTTTCTTTCTGTTGGCATAGCCCGTATGAATCACTCTTGCACCGCAATAGTGACTGCTAGATTCTTCTGGAATAGAAAGAATCCCAAATATACCTTTTGAAGATAAACGTCGCATGTCTTCAAGCTTCTGTTATAAATGCTTATGGAAGGCTTCAATTAAGATCTATGCTCGGATGAGTTTGCGTGTTTAGAGAGAATAAGTTTGATCTCATTTTTATCTATTGTATGTACGAAGTCGCGAACCTTTAAATCAATTAAGGACGACACCTATTTATAGGTGAAGATTCAAACAACCGTTTGAATCTTGTCCGTTAGACTCAAAGGGAATGCTCGCCTATCTGCATGCTTCCTTTTCCTGTAGTGTGCAGAGACTCTTCAAGTCCCTTGGCCTCTGATTGGCATATCATCTATCTCTAGTCGTCATTTGTCAGAACGGTTCTTTTGTAGGTCTGAACCCCTTTTTCTTCATGATGATTATTCCATCCTCTTTATTGGTTGGTTCTTCTCGTAAATTGTAGTCCATCTAATGTTTGGCTTTGTAATCTTTCTCTTGATTGCTGAATGCTGATTGTCATCTGCTGACTGCTGTTATGCGTTGGGTCTCTCCGTAGATTGCTAGAGTTCTTCTTCCAGCATTCTCGTCGCTTCCTTCGCATCTTTGGTCGTTCTGATCTTCAACATTCTTCAGTGATTGAGTGAGTTTGCTGACTCCTTCAGCAAACTTAATCTTTTACTTTTCCTAATCTATTACAACTCGAGTATAAATTCCTATACAGGACTTTTTACAATTGACTCGATACTGAGTTGCTATAGCTTTGATCCACCAAAACATATCATAAAGTGATCATGAATTGGTTTACATTTGAGGGATCTAACAATATTCCTAACAAATATGAACAATGAGGGAGATATAAAGGATTCTCTTATCAACTTAACTAGCACGCGATGCGTGGAATTTTAATTATTTGTATTAAAATAATATTAATTTAATTTTTTTATGTTTAAATAAATATATGAAATTGTTTAAACCATAAAGTTATATGTTAATATATACAACATAAACTAATGAATTATTTATATGGTATATATATGTGATATTATATTTACATTCATTTTATTTATTTTAGGTTAATTTTTTAAATCTTATTTTATCAGCTTTACATATTAGCTTAGAATTCAAAATAATGTTAACATACTTTTTTTAATATGAATGAGTTTCACTTTATAATTTTTAATGTAAAATGTTTTTATTATTTTTTAGTATAAGATAATTTTCAATATTTTATTGCCAAAATTTTTTGAACTTGTAACCTTCATTTCTCTTTCTCTATCTATTTTTTAAAATCAAATCTTTCATAAATGATATAATCATAAAAATTACTACCTCCGTTCCATATAAATTGTCTCATTTGTTTTTGGCACAATAATTAAAGTGTGTAGAGATAGAGGAAATTATAATTTTATTAGTGTGTATTAATTTTTCATTTTAGGTAAGAGGATAATTAAATGGGATTGACGAAAAAAGATAGAGGGACAATTGATGTGGGAGGAGGGAGTATTTGTTATATCATTTTTAATCATATGCATTGACATATACTTTAGACCTATTAAATTTGAAGTTTGAGTTGTTTGATCTGTAACTTGATTTTCTATTCGCTTAAGATTTTAACACTCAATCTATCACCTTCATCAACTCTTTAATATTTTTAATCATAATATGGTGCTCATTCTTGTGTTCTATTAATACCATATATGAAGTTTAGGCAATCCTCTCAACTAAATTTACATTCATATGATATAATTTAATCATCAATAGTGCATATCTTTTAGCGATTCTCTTCGTAATCCTATTACTTCTGCATATTGTGAATTCTTGTCTTCCAAAATAACTTTACCATTGTCATTTTTCATTATGAACTCATGTTTCCTTGTTGACTATAGTAAGATCAATATTAAATTTTAACTATCATGCATTTGTTTCATCTATTTAATTGACATCTCAACTTTATTTTATATGAATGTAATATAAATGTTGACAAATCTACACGCAACTCGAGTTTTTTTAAATCTTATACGCAATAAAAAGAAATACTTCTACTTCTCCGTATAGCATATCACAATAATTTCTTAAGAAATATTTTTAAATATAGTTATTTTAGTCAATTAACTTTAAGACGTAGGGGAAACCAACAACTAATATTGATGATTAAAAATTGAATAGGAATACATGTATTAAAACTTTACTGTCCAATATATCACCACATAAATAAACTTTACGGCCTCTATAGTTAGTGGTGTTTGTACACTTGTCATTCACCCCTCTTTTTCACTCAAAAAATACATATAATAAGCTATTTCAGTTTTATTTCTTTTCTTAAAACGACATATACTAATTCTTCAGTGGATATTTCTAAAATAATATGTGAAGAATCTCATAGTTTGATATTTTATTATTATTTCTATAATTTATTAGTTTGCACTATAGTATGCATTTTAATGATTTTTAAATTTTATAATATAGTCTGATATATTTAAATTTTTGTAGTTATAGTTTTGTATCCTAATATTTTCATATTTTATTTTACTGTATGTTATATCTCAATATACTAATATTATTTTAACTTTGTTTCATTTATTTTTATTTTATTTTTATATTTTTTAGATTCTTACAGTATTAATATTTACTACTTTTATCAAGTAAAAAAGATGATTTGTCCTTTTACACAATTGTAGTTTCTTTTGCTTCAAAATTCAAATTAATTTATAAATATCCAACTCATTGAATACTGATAGTCTAGAATCCAATATAATATAAATATATATGTATATATAGAGTAGTGATCAGGAGAGAATAGGAGTTACTATGAGAAATAAGAATAGATCTCGCGCGTCCATCTCATCAAATCGACGAACATGATTCATTCTTAGGAAAATTGAAAAATGCGGCATTTTTGCCCCAATATCCTGCAGTTTTAGCCTTTAAAGGCTAAAACTGTAAAAATACTCAAACACAAACAGCAATCTGCATTTTAAGCCCGATTTACTTCATTTTTACATAAATACGAATTAAAAAAAAATTAAACATCTTCTTCAAAGCAGCAACACGAGTGTAGTCTCTATAAAACTCAATACCAACATCAACAATTCTAAAAACTTTGTCCTTAAAATACTTCATCTCATCAACACACTTTGGCATAAATGAACCTGTAACATACAAAAATGCACAAAGTTAACACTAAAGATGCACAATATAATAGTAAAAATGAACGTTGATCTGAATAAAATAAATTTTTTAAAACTATATTCATGCACAATTAACAAAGTCGAGACCGAACACGAATGCAAAATCCAGAAACAAAGAAAAAAATCTGATCGACAGAAGAAATATAAATCAAATCGAACGAATAAGGAAGAAGAAATCAAATCGCGCGAAGAAAGGAATAAAAATCTGATGAGATACTATTTTAGATTTTTAAAAAAACTAAAATTATAAAAATAACCTTAATTTTGCAAAACTGCAGGATAATCGAGAAAACTGCACACGGAGTGAAATAGATCATGAGCATTGAAATCACAAAATCAAAGGCTAAGATTTATTCTCATTTCTCATACTAAAAACTATTCTCATATGATCACTACTCTCTCTCTCTCTTTAACCACTTCCCACATGTTACATGTTTCCTCATTGTCGGTGCATTATCTAGACAAGCTAATTACATTATCTAGGCCATATGCAGTACATTACGAAGATAATGTATTACATTATTATTGCATTACATTATCTATCAGTTTGTACATTATCTTCGTAATGTACCGCATATGGCCTAGATAATGTAATTAGCTTGTCTAGATAATGTACCGACAATGAGGTAACTGGTAACATCTGGGAAGTGGTTAACATATGATTACAACTCTATATATATATATATATATAGAGTAGTGATCATATGAGAATAGTTTTTAGTATGAGAAATAAGAATAAATCTTAGCCTTTGATTTTGTGATTTCAACGCTCATGATCTATTTTACTCCTTGTGCAGTTTTCCTCGATTATCCTGCAGTTTTGCAAAATTAAGGTTATTTTTGTAATTTTAGCTTTTTTTTAAATCTGAAATAGTATCTCATTAGATTTTTTATTCCTTTCTTCGCGCGATTTGATTTCTTCTCCCTTCTTTGTTCGAATTGATTTATATTTCTTTTGTCGATCAGATTTTTTTCTTTGTTTCTGGATTTTGCATTCGTGTTCGGTCTCGACGTTGATAATTATGCATGAATATAGTTTAAAAAAATATATTTTATTCAGATCGACGTTCATTTTTTCTATTATATTGTGCATCTTTAGTGTTAACTTTGTGCATTTTTGTATCTTACATGTTCATTTATTCCTTCTTTGTTCGAATTGATTTATATTTCTTTTTTCGATCAGATTTTTTTCTTTGTTTCTGGATTTTGCATTCATGTTCGGTCTCGACGTTGTTAATTATGCATGAATATAGTTTTAAAAAAAATTATTCAGATCGACGTTCATTTTTTCTATTATATTGTGCATCTTTAGTGTTAACTTTGTGCATTTTTGTATCTTACATGTTCATTTATTCCAAAGTGTGTTGATAAGATGAAACATTATAAGGGCATAGTTTTAAGAACTGTTGATATTGGTATTGAGTTTTATAGAGACTACGCTCGTGTTGTTGCTTTGAAGAAGAAGATGTTTAATTTTTTTTTTTAAAATTCGTATTTATGTAAAAATGAAGTAAATCGGGCTAGAAATGAAGT
>JAPKLW010003773.1:0-35981 GCA_026898455.1 Plectranthus barbatus
TCCCAAAGTTCTGCTGCAATTCTTTGCGAGCATACCATCATTATCTTGCACAATTCGTTGGTCCTTGTATTGATGCAGATTCAAGAGAGAGAGGGGAAGAGAGAATTGAAGTATTAAAAAATCTAAAATTTTCAAGGTGATATACCCCAACCAAAAGTATGGAATGTAGCTTTTTATTTTTACAGGCTGAAGCTTTTACTTTTGACGAAGAAGATGATATCTAAATCCTACAAGAGGTTATATTTAACAATTAAGAGGGCTTTATTTTAGGAAAATAAATTTGAATATTTAATTAAGATTTTAAATCAAAATTATGAGAATAAAATTGTAATATTATAATTTATTTTTTTAAGGGGCTATAACGAAAAAAGGTGGTTGTGTTTAGAATTTCCCTTTCATTAATTCTGCGATTTATTCCTTGACTGTGATGAAATTAATATCTTGTGGAACGGATGCTGAGAATGTAATTAATATAAGGTAGATGGAATTGACCGATTTGCTAATACTTTTAGAATTTGTTACATGAATTTCTAAAATTCATAAAGATATACAAAATGAATCAATTTTAATCCAACAATATTGAGTAGATAAATTAGGTTCATATCATGAAAATGAATATAAATTTGATCATTATCAGTGACAAATGCAAGATTTGTCGATCATGCATGGGGCTATGTTGCTTATATAATACTACCTGCGTTCCATACGAATTGACACACTTCTTTTCGGCATGAGAATTAAGGACTGTGAAGAACAATTAATATTTTATTGTTGAATGTGATGAAATATCATTTTTAGAAATGTGTCAATTCAGTTGGGACGCCTGATATGATAAGTGTGTCAATTTGCATGAGACCGATGGAGTATAATTTTTCTTAAAATAATTAAATATAACTAATATCAAAGAATTCAAAACAAATACTCATTTTTTTAAAGCAAAGACGATGTAATATAAATAAATTTGATACTTACATAGTAACTAAAAAAATGAGACAATTAATATCTTGGTGATGCTATAGAAAAATCTTATAATTATTATTATTTCATGATTAAATTTATAATAAAGATTTGAAATTTCAATAATAATTATAATTTGTAAATTAATTTGTTATTAGTAGTGTCTGGATAAAAAAAAACAAAGAATATTAATGAAGACCGAAGATATTGTGCCCAATCCTTTTTTTTTTTAATTCATTAGTAGGGCCAGAATTTTTTACTCCCTCCGTCCCATGAAATTAGTCCCATTTTCCATTTTAGTCCGTCCCATATAATTGTCTCATTATTAAAAATAGAAAAGTAATCCACTCACACCAATAAATTATTAATTTCCCTTATCTCTATCTCCTTGGTTATTGTGCCGAAAGTAAATGAGACTAATTATGTGGGACGGAGGGAGTATTTAATTATGTTGGGCTGGGTTTAATTTTGAAGTGGGCTTATGGTTTTAATAATAGCTCATCTCTTTTATACTATAAATGCTACTACTTGATACCACGCCAAAGAAGGTAGTTTGAAGACGTGAGCTTGATGGTGATCATATGAACAAGAGTTGAGAGAGGGAGGAGATCGGTGGTGTTGGGGAGATTAGCCATGATCGGCGAAATAGAGAGAGAGGAGAGAACGGCGTGAGAGAGGCGAGAGAGAGAGGGGAGAGAATTAGGTCAGGATCTAGGGTTTGGCTGATACCATGATAGATTAATAATATTTGCCTCAATAATGTATGTATTATTGATCATGTATATATAGAGTATTACAAGATATGAATAAATAAATAAAAGATACAAAAGATATCAACTAATAAGATATTCTAATGAGATGTGGAGATATCTTGTGCATGCATATCTTCATGCATATCAACTCTAATACTACTTTTAGCTTGTTCATATCCAAGAAATTGTATAGGACTCGGATATGTAAACATGCTTTATATTTATATAAATATATAATAATATATTTACATATAATTTTTTTTGTACGGTGGGCTCGGGCGCCCCTAACCTCCGGTGGCGCTGCCCCTTATCATTATAGTATATAAAGGGACGTTTGGTTTAACTATCAGAAATCACTATGGGTATGAGTTTGATAGTAGAGGGAATGAATATGAATTTGTTTTTTGGAAATTATTCTCAATTCGATGTTTGGTTGATGAGATAAATTTGGGAATCCTTTTCAATTCTGATGATTAATTTTTTAAATTTATAGGTTTATAAGATAAATAAAATATTATATAAATAATAATTAATTTAATAATAACAAACAAAAAAAATAAAATTATATTTAACTAAATAAATAATCTATTTATCTTCTTATTTAATTTATAAAATATAATATTAAGATACAAATAAATTATTAATTTAATAGTATTATTATTATAATATATTAAAATATATATATATATATATATATATATATAATTAATAACATATAATATTTTAAAATAAAATAATTATCATAATATTTTAGAATAATATTATAAAAATAAGAAAAAGTAAAAAAAATGAAAATATTATAAAATAAAATGAATTAAAAATAAGAAATAAATAATCAATATATTTATCTTCTTATTTATATTATAAAATATAAAATTTAGGTACCAATAAATGATTAATTTAATATATTATTATTATTATTATAATATATTAAAAAGAATAACATATAATATTATAAAATAATAAAATTATCATAAAATTTTAGAGCATTATCATAAAAATAAAGTAAATAAGAAAATACTTATAAAATACCATGAAATAAAAAATTAAAAATAAATAATTTTGGTAATGTTATATGTGAATGAAAATAAAACCTACCATTTTGGAGGGTTCTGTTAATTTTCAAATATTTGGGTATCATTCTCATTTTTTCATTCATACCCTTTAATCAAATAGTGAACTTCAGAATCATTTCATTCCCTCATTCCGAAACACGCCAACAAAACGGACTCTAAATATATAAACAAACAATTGAGCTCAATCATATTTGCAAGCCTAATGAGTACAATACCTTCATATATTAAAACTCATTTATTAAACCAACATGTTCTGAATTAATTATTTTTAGACTAATTCAACCATACACAATATAATGACGAAAAACATTATTAGTGTAAGGTGGACTTAATTACTTAATTATATAGAATCACATGGGGTATCATCAATCACTCATTATACATACAGATCCGAACGCGGCAACCTCGGAATGGGCACCACAGAAAGGGGAATGCGTTTCCTCAATGCCGTCACCAGCTCTTCCGACATGTCGAGCTCGCCGCCGTCGGGCAGCCGCCACTCGAAAGAGTGCAACAACGACGCTAGTATGTACATCATCATTTTCTCGGCCAACTGCTGGCCAGCACACATCCTTCTCCCCGATCCAAATGGAATGTAGTTTAAATTACTCCCACTAAAATCCCGTTTCCCCTCTTCTCCATTTAAGAATCTCTCCGGCCTGAACTCCGATGGATCATCCCACGCCGCAGGATCTCTTTGGATGGACCAGACGTTTATGAACACTGTGGAATTCTTTGGGATGGTGTATCCCCCGACGGTGCATGTCTGGCTCAGAGTTCTTCCTATCAAAGCACCGATTGGTTTCAACCGCATTGTTTCCTTTACGACGGCGTCTAAGTAGACTAGTTTAGGGATGTGGGACTCTTCAACAATCTTGTTCATTCCAACAACTTCATTCAGTTCTTGCTGCACTTTTTCCATCACATGGGGATGCTCAAGCAGCTCCGCCATCACCCATTCCATCGTCGTTGAAGATGTGTCCGTACCACCGCTTTTTTTTTTTTCTGTTTTTTTTTTTTTTTTTTTTTTTTTTTTTAGATTAGTTTCAAATTAACTTGTGCTAATAAGATGAAAGAGAAAATATATAATATATATACTTACTACCAACATGGCTTTAATCTGTACAATGCCTAGTGATTCCTTGAAGCTTTCCTCCTGCATGAGTTCCACAAGGGTCTGCATGAAGTCCTTTCGCCCTTCTTCCTCCACTCCTGCGTTAGGATTCTTGATACGTTCGTCAACCGCGTCTTTCGTAATCGCTTCGATCTTTCCCAGTAGTTTAGTCATTTCCTTGGCAATTCCTTGGAAATCAAACCTAGCTAACACAGGGAAGAAATCGGAGATGTTAGGCTTTACCAGCAAATCCAGCAACTCCGCCACGACGGGCATTAGCCCCGATGAGATCCGGTCGCGCTGCTCGCCCCCGATCTTGCCGCCCCAGATCAGGTTTATTATAACATCTAGATCGATTCTCAAACCCAGCATAAAAATATTTATGGGTGTTCCGATCTCGGCGGCGTAGATTTCTTTGACGGTTTTTCGGATTTGTTCCTTGCGGAGATTGTAGGAGGCCTTGAGGTTAGTATTGCTCAGCATCTCCCGCGAGAATATCTTGCGCCGGTCGCGCCATCCTGGGCCGTAGGGAGAGAAGGCGATGTCGTTGAAGTCGAAGGTAGCGATGCGAGCTGCTTCCGTCATGTAACGATTGGCGAAGACGACGTCGTGGTCGCGAAACACCTCTTTCGCCAGCGACGCCGAGCCGATCACGGTGCATAGTTTGCTCCCCATCCGGAGCTTGAATATTGGGCCGTATTCAGCAGCCAGTTCTGTGAACTGGCGGTGCAGATCGCGGCGGAGAAACGGCAAGTGCCCCACGATCGGCAGGCCGCGCGGCCCCGGCGGCGAGACGGCCGTCTTTCCTCCTGACCTGATCACCTTGTGGAGGAAGCAGATGATGGAAAGTGTGAGAATCAGAGCTCCCATTAGTGGAGCCGAATCCTCAAACGCCACTTTCATCTTTGTTAAAAATCCTTTGACTAGCTAGTCATTGTGTGTGAGCTCAGACTACCATGGATATAAATAAATACAGGATTTTTTCTAGAGATTCGACTGTCAAGTTGATAGTCGTTGAGCTGTCATTCTAATTCAATTCAACCACTATAATTTATGGTATAATTTTATCGATGATTGATCATATATATATAATTATTTTAATTAATAATGAGCATTTGGCGGGTCATATAAATTTAATATGTTCACCGAATAATGTGAGAACACTACATTGATAGTGAAGTTAATTACAACATTACATTGGTGTTGAATATATTTTAAATTAACGTCATCAATAAAGTGTTGCAACATGCACATTAACACGTATTCATAATGAATAGGTAATTCTACTGAATCTCAATATTTATTTGTAATTATATGGTTATTGGTAATTATATATTAAGGGCATCCAAATTACAAATGGGACCCTCAAGTTAATATTAAAGTTGTGATCAAGTGTTAAAATTAAATTTTGTGCTAAATAAGAATAAATCTCAGCCATTAAATTGATATCATCAATGGTTGAGATTAAATCATCAAATATTGAAAAATTGAGCATAATTTTCGTTCGTGCTTAATTGCTTTATAAATCATGCTTAATGCAATTAAGCACTAGTTATAAAACAATTAAGCATGAAATCTGAAAAAAAAAAATTAATCTCAATCATTAATATTTTTAGATGAATGATGTAGTTTCATTCATATTTAATATATACTAACTTTTAGCATGAGATACACTCCCTTTATAGAGAGAGAAGAGAGAGCTGTTTTTGTAGAAATAGATTTTACGTAGGAGCTAATAATTGAACAAACATATTCTATATATAGTTTGAAAAACAAAAAAGGACCTATCTTCTCAATTATAATTCAAGCGAAAAATATTTAAAATTTCTTTAATGGGTTAAACGATTGTTTGGATTTATCTTCTTTCTAGAGAGTTTTTTTATGTGGAGACATGAGAAGGAAAAAAAAAAGAAAACAGTCGGGAACGGAATGAAATCTGTTTTGAAATATATTCTTACTTTCTTTGAAATATTCCGTGAATTAACCAACATTTTCCCATTTTCCTGCTCCAACATATTTGATGATCGAGTGAAAATTAAAATTAGAGATGAGATTGAGTAGGAAAGTTGTCCCGTTACAGCTAAAATAACACAGCAACAATCAAGTGGGAATATATATAACTAGCCACTTTGAAAGTGGGTGTATTATATAGTCACAAGGATAAAAATATAAGTTTTCTAACCACTTTGTACTTTTATCTTTTTCTCTCTTCCATTTTCGGCTACAAGACAAAATCAACTTTATTAAAGTTATTTCCATTTTCGGAAATATTCATTATTTTATTTATTTATTCATTTATTTAATTTTGAGCAATTAATTTGAACTACCAAGGTTGTTGTAAATTTATTACAACCTTTTACAAACAAATGTTTTCTATTGTACGAGGAAATATTCTAAAAATTATTTGAAGATTGTTGAGAGGGTTTTGAGAGAGAAAAATCGAAGGTATGTTGATTTCAACCATTTTTCCTTATTTTCGATTCATTTTCTGCGTTATAATGATGTTATGTGTTCAAAATCGACTTGCATATATTAATTTTCTAGAAAATATAGTGATTTTAGGACTGTTTTAGGATTGTTCTTCGTAAAAATACGCAGAGAACTCTGGGAGAAACCCAGAGAAATCGAGATCTCGTGAAAAATCGAGATCTCAACTTCTTAGTCGAGATCTCGATATGGTGTCGAGATCTCAATTTTTCACGAGATCTCATTTTTTAATTGAAATTTTGAGATCTCGATTTTATTATCGAGATCTCGAAATGTCTGTTGAATCATGCTCCTGATTTTATTTAATATTTTCGTATCATTTATCGCAGATGTCGTATCAACGTTTCATCATACGTGCATGGGACAGATCTGAGTATATGGGCGGAGACGAGCAATTGATATGTTTGAGGTATGAACGAATCTCCTACAATGCCATTTTGTCCGAGATTCATGAGATCATGCACTGTGATCTCCTCACTACTAGCTACTGCTTGTTTTACATGAGCAGTATATCTGGGGGCTCGAGGCATGTGAAGGCTGGACTGAAGACCGATGAAGATATTATGCGGATGCTATATGAAAATAGCATTGATCCAATTATATATGTGGTCACCAAATTGAAGCAAAATCAGTCCGGATTTCAGGCACCTCAGTCACAGTCACAGCGATCAACACGAATGGGTGGTCCTAGCATCTCATTAGTTGATGATTATGTAGATGAGTATGAAGCGGAATCTACACGTATCCATAACGAATAGGTAATTCTACTGAATCTCAATATTTATTTGTAATTATATGGTTATTGGTAATTATATATTAAGGGCATCCAAATTACAAATGTGACCCTCAAGTTAATATTAAAGTTGTGATTAAGTGTTAAAATTAAATTTTGTGCTAAATAGGAATAAATCTCAGCCATTAAATTGATATCATCAATGGTTGAGATTAAATCATCAAATATTGAAAAATTGAGCATAGTTTTCGTTCGCGCTTAATTGCTTTATAAATCATGCTTAATGCAATTAAGCACTAGTTATAAAACAATTAAGCATGAAATCCGAAAAAAAATTTAATCTCAATCATTGATATTTTTAGATGAGTGATGTAGTTTCATTCATATTTAATATATATTACTTCCTCTGTCCCAATTTATTAGTTCCACTTTCCTTTTTGGTTTGTCCCACTTATTAGTCTCATTTCCTAAAATGGTAAATTTTTTCACACTCACCAATAAAATATTAATTCCACTACACTCACAAATATTGGTATTGTGCCATTTTAAAATGGGACTATTAATTTGGAACGGAGGGAGTAATTTTTAGCACGGGATACACTCCCTTTATGGAGAAAGAGGAGAGAGAGCTGTTTTTGTAGAAATAGATTTTACGTAGGAGCTAAGAATTGAACAAACACATATTCTATATATAGTTTGAAAAACAAAAAAGGACCTATCTTCTCAATTATAATTCAAGCGAAAATTTAAAATTTCTTTAATGGGTTAAACATTGTTTGGATTTATCTTCCTTCCAGAGAGTTTTTTATGTGGGGACATGAGAAGGAAAAAAAAAAAAAGAAAATAGTCGGGAACGGAATGAAATCTGTTTTGAAATATATTCTTACTTTTTTTGAAATATTCCGTGAATTAACCAACATTTTCCCATTTTCCTGCACCAACATATTTGATGATCGAGTGGAAATTAAAATTAGAGATGAGATTGAACAGGAAAGTTGTCCCGTTACACAAAAATAACCACAACAACAATCAATTATAGGGATGTGCACGGTCCAGTTTGGCTGATTTAAGGGGTAAACTACTGACCAAACTAATAGGTACGGTTTGAAATTTTTTACAAACCAAACCAGCCAAATAATTATTTCAAACCCAACTAGTCGAACCATATTAAGACAATTTGGTTCGGCCGGTTTAAACAGTTTGAAGATCATTGAACTAATAATATTGCAAACAATGAAATTTGTATATCAATTTGATTGTTAAATATTAATAAAAGAATGATACACAAAATAAAACTAATATAAATATATCTTGCTTGTCATTAATTATAAATAGGACATAAATAATAAATAAATAATGTTATATTTTCAGTCCTCTTGCTCGGGGTGTAGTAGTGAAAATACCTTACCTGGACCAAGAGGTCACAAGTTCGAGCTTCTCCGGGGACATCTGGGTGTGTGAGTTTAATACATATAATCCTATTCAAAAAAATAAAAAATAAAATAATATTATATTTGCAAGAAACAATGAAATATAAGTTGATTTATAGGGTTGCAATTCGAAAAAATATAAGCATCAGACCTTTATATCAATATAATTGATATTTTAGCTTTCTATCAAATAATTTATTATTATTATTAATATATTTAAAATTATATTATTTATACGACCGGTCCGGCCAAAACGGCAGGTTTCATCCTTAAAACCGTCGGCCAAACCAAATCATCCGATTTGAAAATTTTCAAACCAACCCGGCCAATCATTTTTTTTCAAACCAGCCAAACCAATCAAATTAATTTGGTTTGGCTGGTTCGGCCTGTTTCGGCCAAACCGTAAGCACCCAATCAATTACACCAAATATTCAAGAAAATGGCGTCCGAAGAAACTAGCAGTCAAATCACGAATTTTGATAGCATGTAAAATACAATCTAAATTTAAAAAATTCATTAAGGACTCCACTAAATTAAAGTATTGTCAAAGGTGGAATTAAAGTAGATTAAATTGGTGGGTCTTATTTTTTAACTAGTTCCATAGCAAATCTTCATTTTTATTACTGGCCCAATGTTTAGGCCCTTTAGTATTATCATGTTGTTTAAAACTAATATGGTTGGACTGCTGGAGGAATAGATTAAGTAAGAAAAATATTCTGAAATTTCTCTCTACAATTCTCCATCTCTCTCGTTCTTCTTCTAAATTCTATCTTCTCAAATCTCCTCTCCCAATACCTTCTTCTCTACAATGAAATATTACTATAGCTCACCCGAGGTTGGCTACGTTACCCATCTTAGTTCTACCCCAGGTCAAACACGCTTAACATTGGAGTTTTCCTACAATGGGTGATGATGCACCATATTGGTATGAGTAGCACAATCAAATCTTTTAAGCACTTTCATTTTTGCATAGCCAGAATCCCTCTCATTCCGGTGTGGCTCTATTCATTCATGTCACCCTTCGACACCTATCGGAAGTCTTACGGGAGCCGCTCATTGTCCGTGCTTCTCATGCACCGGCGATCACTCCTTGCTCTGGCGTCGGGTCGTCACAGTAAATATGTCAGCGATCTGACGTTCAGTCGGAACAAACTCAGTAACAAGATTTCAATTTTGAACTAGTTCGCGCACAAAATAATAGTCAATGTCAATGTGCTTTGCGCGCTTGTGAAGAGCCTTCCATGAAATCCTAGAATAGCGAGAAGCTCTCGGCTTTGGAGAGGAGTTCCCGAAAGGATGGTAATGCAGTGAGTGCGATCTGAGTGACGGAAAAGGAGGAGAAGGAAGGACCAAGACCTCGGAAGAACCAATAGGCCTTATCAGTGTCGTCGACAGGACGACCAATTGGTCGCAGATTGCTTTAAACTCTTGGTCATATTCAGAGACGGGTCGAGAGCCACATTTGATGAGTTGCAGATCATCCTTGAGGCGGAGTTCGCGTGCCTTAAATTTGTTGCTAAAGGCAGTGTCGAGGGCCTGCCAAACTGCTCGAGCCGTGGAGCAGTGTAGCACTTCCGCCATAGCTTCTTTAGAAAGCGTAGAGAGAATTAAACTCAACAAGCATTGGTCCTGCTGATGCCAGGAGGCGTACGCCGGGTTCGGCGAGATAGTGCTGGTTGGAGAGGAAATAGCAGCGGGCGGCGACAGAATAGACCCATCAACGTATTTGAACTAATCCTGGCAAGTGAGTAGAGGGACAAGCTGCAAACGCCATAGTAGAAAATTTGAGGAAGAAAGTTTGATTGTGACCATGTGTATGAGTGTAGAGAGAGGCAGCGCGCGAGTCGAATTCAGGGGGTGCCATGGCAGCGTCGAATGAGAATAAAATGTTGAACGATAAGGGAGAGGGGGTAGGATCGGTTTAGATGGTTGATACCATGATAGAATTTTCCGCAAAGAATAACGATTTTAATTGATGAATATATAAAGATTACAAAAAGATACGTACAAGATATTAAAAAATACGGTAAACATGAAAACCCTAGATATTGAGATATATTCATATCTAATCTATATCTAAATCATAAATTGTCAGATGGAATGTGTTATGTCCATACGGTTTTAATTAGAAAATATTTTTGTAATCTTTATCATTTATTTATTTTTTTAAATTTTTTATATTGTGATGATAAAGATTAAGGGGGAGATTGTTAGGTTATATGTCGTACAAAATGTTGTCCGGAATGTTGAACAATATTTTGAACAACATTGACTTGACAAATTTCCTAGGAAATTAAATGAGTAAATATTATTTAATCTTTATTATTTTACTTTTAATAATTTATTTATATGCTTTTGAATAAGAATATTTGAAAAGAAGGTTAGATATGTTTTCTGCAAGCTCTCTAAATTTGTATAATTATAATAACGTCACACAATATTCATTTTATTTTGTATGATATTGTCGCGCCCCCAAACCGGGCCTATGCGACAGTCCCACGTGCGAACAATGCACGCTAAGGGTTTTGTGGTTTAATGACAATTTTCGAAGACCATTTAAATAATAGCGGAAGCAATTTGAAGTTTATCAAAAGAATATGAATTTGTTTTGAAAGAATAACTTTTAATCCAATGATAAACAAAAGAGTAAGTGTAGCGGAAGCATTATGAAGTGTTTACAATTAAAGCGTGGGGAAACAATGAATAACAATGGAGTTTAAAATAATAACCACCACGCGGGTCTTACGCCAAGTACGACTTGGGAAAAACAATTCAAAAACACGAACAAATGAATGGGTACTATGTATGAAGACATAGCCCCTTGTGCCTCGATACCGAATGACAATCGAATTAATTAAGTTAACAATAGTCATGCCATATGAATTCAAGATAGATCATGCCATAATAGGTCCAACATCAAAAGAAGTTCAAGTATAGGCTCAAAAGGATTTACAATCAAACAACTTCAAGGAATTCAAATAGACATGTCAAAAGACAATCTCATGCAAACAAGAGGGAAGATAGTTTGAAATAGTGTGAGGAATTACATTAATAACAAGACTACATTTGATTGTCTTCTTCCCACTTTTACCACCACGCCGCCGCCACCGCCATCACCTTGTACCTGCATGTGGGGAAAAACACACACAGGGGCTGAGTACTCCGCGTACCCAGTGTTCACGGTGTCCCGAAAACCGATTACATATGTATATCATGAAAGCACCGCACACTCATGCATAATACTAGTTTTTGTTGAAATCATCATGTATATGCACAAAACATTTTCCTCACTTGGAAGCTTCCACTCATTTAGGTACCACATAATCGTTTTCCCAACATTTCCAACATCACATGCTCATCAAGATTTCACATAATCAAATATGGTAAGATAGGAGTGGCCACTCCTATCTACCCGGCAAGGTTCATCACCCTTACCTATCCGGTAGTCTTATTACTATCCGGGCTAATGCATTAGGCTTACAATACCACGGGGGTAGCCACTTCCCCGATCCAGCACATCTCCAATTAATCATTCAACAACCACCAATTCATTTCATAACAATCATAAGGTACCAAAACATTTTTGCGGTGCCACATGCTTTCTTTAAAAACAGAAGCATTTATTTTCAACTTTGGAAAATTAATTTGAAAAGAAACCAAAAAGGAAATAGGATAAAGTAGTGCCCACCTTATGGTTTATGCTAGTTGATCACTTTGTACCTTTAGTGATGCTTCTTTGCCACAATCACCAACACCTAGATTATAACACTAAATTACTAGGTGTATTCACTTAACTTTATGCATGCTTCACATAAGTGATTATTCATCCAATTCATTTAGCATGCTTCAAGTAGTTGCTTCATAATTAGGCTCAACATATAATCATGCTTGCTAGGATTTATTTATCAATTAGGCTTGTATGCATCATGCTCTTTTAATTTAATCAACATTCTTGATAATTATGTACCAAGTACTATATGGGTTCCTCTAGACTTCCTTGACCATTTACATGTTTATAGAATCACCATATAATTTCTTGTGGCTTTCATATTTTGTTTTAAGGTGTATGCAATGAGACTCTCTAATATGTTTAAGTCCTATAATTAAATGCATATAAATGATTGATAATTATGTAAAACAATTTTGAAAATATTCTTTATTTCTGTAAATGTGGTAAAGAAGTTTAAGAAAATAATCGGATGCAATTTAAAAGTACTTTATGACCTTGTACCTAAAAGACTCCTATTTATGCATTCTAGATAATGTCATTTTCAAAACAATGCTGAATTAATTATACAGGGAATTAAGACATGAAATTTTACATGAAGAAACTAGATTTTTGTATGAGTATGCTCCAATTGACGGTTTATAAAAATCATTTTTCGTTTGGGAGATATGGGCTGGGGGAGATCAGATTTCCTGAACGTTTCTGCTACAGGTCTGAAAACAGAGTATAACTTTAAAAATTCATTGCGGCCACCGTACACATGATAATGACTTAAAAATTTATATGAAGACTTTATGATGTGTCTAAGACCTATAAATAAATTTTGAGAATTTTATGAAATGATTAAGTGCAGTTTTTAAAACTATTTTCAAAATGCAACACAGAATGACACACATTTTTGCAGAGTGCATAGCTTTCGAACCGCGTAACATTTTGACAAGAAACCAAAGCCAAAATCTTCCTAACACATTCAAGTATAATATATTTAAATTTCAGATAAATCGGGTTTCATTTGACCCGTCTGCCACAATCAAACAGAGAGCTCGTTTTATAGACTTCCTCACAGCATGCTCATTCAACTTTAACATGTATAAATTCGTGGCAACTCATCATCCAACAACATATATGTTCAATTTCAGACATCCAACACTTTATATCATGATCCTATAACATAGATATCAAGCTATATCATGCATACAAGGAATATACCATCAATCAACAACAACATAGTCAATATTGGCCATCAAACATGCATATCATCAACCATAGTTCATCATATAGCTTCAAATTCGATATGGAGTTTCTTGATCATACATGCAATCTTATAATCATGCTTAGGAGGATCTAAAGAGGGTAAATAAGGGGTTACTTGAGGGGTTTAGTTTCAGATTTGGGTTCTCTCCTCCAAAACTCGAAAATGGTCTCCTCTTGCTAGATCTTGATGCTTTCTTGCTCCTAGCTCCTTGTGCATTCTTAGATCTTCAATATACCTCCAAGAATCTCCAATTTCCAGCTATGGTCGATTTATGGAACTCAAAATCTAGAGGATTTGCTGGGTTCAAATGGAAGGTGTGAGGGTGAGTTTGGTGTAATATGGTGGTGATTTGAGTAATTTTGGGGTAGGTTATGGTGGTTTGAAGGTGGCTGCCATTAGAGCTTCAACAATGGAGGTTCTACAATGGTGGAGAATGGTTGAAGAAGATGAAGTGATGGGGAAGGAGAGAGAGATCGGTTAAGAGGGAGAGGGAGGGTGAGTTGGAGTGTTCAAATGTATGTATTTTGCTTGCATGTATGGAGTAGTATTCATCATTATGTCTCCTAGGTTTATTTACTATCATGTCCTTCAATAATTTAAATGACAAGGCATGAGTTTTCTTCTAAAAGACCCACTTTGGTCATTCCTCCATCCACTCACATATTTGATCCAATTAAATATTAGATCAATTTCCCTATCTTATAACACAAGGTTGGAATTTATAATTCTCCTATCTTAAATTAAAAAGGGCCGAAAATAATAGGGAAACTTAGTGAAATAATATCTGGAATATTTCATCGGAATCGACCTCGAGTTTATTCACATATATACACTAATGTGCCTTCATTTAATTAAGGCAAGAGTGGCCGAAAATTACATATAGTAATTTAGAAATCGTATTTCCAAATTTCGTCTTGGAATTAACTCCGAATAATATTCGTATCAATAAGTATAACGATTGGGCCTTAAATAAATCCTCATGGAATTAATTAATATTGCTAGAGTAGAAAGGACCTAAATTAATATACTTGCTTTTCAAATGGGATTTTATCATTCTCCTTCTATTGGTCCCAAGTATAGAAATAAATAAATAAGTCCACTAGCCCAATATTCTTCATGTATTAATACTTGGACTCAAAATAATTCATCTAGCCCATATATTTAGTAGAGGGCCGAAATAACTATAGACGACCAATTAATTTATTCGGATCTTTATTCATCGTCGAGCGCGTTTAAAATAATTATTTAGAAAAAAATATAGCGCGAAAATTGCGGGGTGTTACAGATATTGTCAAAGGTCGTCATTATTTATTTTTATATATGTTGAAAACTATCTTTTGAATGCACTGTTCATTAACCTACCAATTATATTTATACAAGAAGATAAAGTCATAATTGAAAAAAAATGAGAGATGTTTAGGTAGCATTATTAATAGCGCGCGAGTTCACATGGATATCTAAGTATATTTAGAATTATAAAAGTTGATCTTCTCTATCATTCCACACCCACACACTAACAGAGAAAATAAAAGTTGTCTTCTCCTCTCCATCTCTCACCGCCCATCGTCGCCGTCTTCTCTCCACCACCGCCGCCACCTACTCTACATTTGGAGGTATGAATCATTTAAGTTGGTTTAAAACATTGGACTGAAACTGCGATTTTTGTTTACTTCTAATTAAGTTGGGGGTATGAATCAAATATTGATTATGTAATTATTCTAAAATGCTTATGAAATTACGTAAATAGGAATGCCATATATATGCCTTTGATAAATATATGTTTGCTGTAGTTGGGTGAGATCTTCTCCCTCATAAAGCAATGGCCTCTACAATAGGGTTATTTATTTTTTTGGGTGCAAACCCTAGAATGTAGAAAGTATAAAGAAGAAGAAGAACGCTTTAACACTATATGAAACTCGAAATCTTGTAGTATTGAGAAACAATTTGATCTGAGATAGCTGATTTATTTATTATATGTATCCACAACTGGTAGAAAATCTTGAAATGAGCCAACGTTCAGCAATGCAGATATTCATACAACATAAACAAGCTCGAGTCCCTTATTACTTCCTAGCTCATTTCTACTCATACAAACTAGGAGTAGACAATCTTGGAGTGGGGACAGCAAGCAGAGGCGTTTTCTTCTTCAAAACAATCCCAAACTTGTCTTCCAAATCCAGCTTCTCCCCGGGAGGCATGCTCCAGTCGAAGGAATGGAGCAGAGAAGCAAGCGAGTACATGAACATCCTCTCAGCCATGGCTATTCCTGCGCAGATCCTTCGCCCCGACCCGAAAGGCAAGAACCTGAAGTCATTGCCGCTGAAATCCCACTTTCCATCAGAAAATCTTTCAGGAATAAACTCTGTAGGACTGTCCCATATGGAAGGGTCCCTGTGGATCGCCCACGCATTGACAAACACACGAGAGCCCTTGGGGATGGTGTAGCCGGCCACCGTGGTGGTTGCGCTGGGGCAGTGAGGGACGAAGAGAGGTAGGGCAGGATGCAGCCGTAGAGATTCTTTCATGACAGTGTGCAAGTATGGCAGCTTGCTGATGTGGGATTCCTCAACTATGTTGTCTCTGCCCACTACAGCCTCCAGTTCTTGCTGAGCTTTTATGAGGATTTGGGGCTTGTTCATCATCTCCGCCAAGGCATATTCCACTGAGTTTGATGTTGTCTCTGTTCCTCCCACCACCATATCCTGCACCAGCAACACAAAATATTACAAGATCGATTTCATTTCTACGCCAAAACATCAATTTTGTACAAACTTTGCGTCTTTTTTTCAATTTTAGTACCAACTACCCTTTCTCAATTTAATGTCTAAAGTTTCAAAAAATATTTAAATCTAGGAAGAAAAAATTTTCAGGCATCTGAAAGCTGACGTGTCCATGTCATTTTTTTTATTATTATATGGATTTTTTAAGCATGCCCGTCACTTTTCCAATGCTAAAACTTTTTCATCTTAAATTTGAACTTATAATTTAAATATTAAATTAAGAAAGAATAGTTGATATTATAATTTAAAAAAAAAAATACATAATTTAAACTAAAATTGTTGTTTTTATACCTATGCTCACAGATGATCCAAATCCATAATACAATATAGAAGAATCTTTCCTTGGACAGTATAAGTACTCTCACCCTAACCAATGAGATGGATAATAAATTCAGAATCAAATCTCTATCCTATGTCGTTTAGTTAATATCTATTTTTTTTATAAATATCGATTATAATAATTTAATGTTGGGAAGGTCTTGGGTTAGGCAGACCTAAACGATTTAGGCGGGTTTTATCCATTAACCCAAGCCCAAACTCATATAATATATCCTAATTGGGGATTAATAAATCCTATTTGGGATGGGAAAACCCATTTGGGTAGGATAAAACCCGCCTAAAACGTTTAGGCTTGCCTTACGCAAGTTTTTGCCTTTAATGTTAAGTAGAAACAATATATACTACTTTTTCTGCAAAATTAATGATTATATGTAAATTAAAAGGGCCAGAAAAGAGTAAGGATTTGAGTAATTACCATGAGCAGAGCTTTAACGTGAGTCAAGGTTAATGGAGTCTTGTCGTCTCCACCATCCTTCATCTGCTGCAGTAATATCTGCAGAAAATCCTTGCTCTCCTCCCCACACATCTTCTCTCTCTGTTCAATAATCGTCTCAAATATCCTATCGAACTTCCCCACCATCACTCTCGTCTTCTTCACGATTCCCTGCAGATCGAACCTCTCGAGCGCCGGAAAAAAGTCCGAGAGATTCGGCGACCCGAGCAAAGTGGTGATTTCTCCGACAACCTGCCTGAACTCCGCGCCGACCGCCGTCCTGTTCTCGCCCTTCACGGTGCCGCCCCACAGCATGCTCGTGATCACATTCATCACCGTCAGGAACATCTGCTCGCCCACGTTCACCGGCGTCCCCGCTTTTCTGTAAAGGTAGCCGACTGTCTGCCGGACCTCCCGGCGGCGCAGCCCGTATACCGAATCCAGCGTGCTTTGGCCGAGCATCTCACGCACGCATACTTTCCTCAGCATCCGCAATTCTGGGCCGTAGGGAGCGGAAACTATGTCAGCACCGCCGTACGTGGCCTCCTTCCCGGCGACGGGCACATCGCGGTTGGCGAAGGTGGTGTCTTGATCCTTTAGCACCGCCTTGGCTAGGTCGGGGGAGGTGATGACGATGCCTATCTTCTTGCCGAGTTTTATGGTGTAGATGGGGCCGTAGGTTTTGGCGAGTGCGGCGAAGTATGTGTGGAGCTCGGGATCGAGGGAGAGGAGGTTGCCGAGGAGGGGCAAGCCCTTGGGACCCGGCGGCAACGGCGGGTTCGAGCTGTTCGGTTTCTTCAGCAGCAGTAGGAGAATCCATATCACGGCGACTGCGGCCGCGACGGAGCTCAACACCGATGACCAATCGCCGTACATGGTTTTTGGTTGAGATTTTTGTGAAATGGAAGATGGTTGGTTTAAATGACAACTTGGTATTTAAAGATAAATTGTTGAATCATCACCTCTCACAATAAAAGAAATGTTCATTTGTACTCGGTTTAATTTGATCTTGCACGTTTGTCAAAAATTATTTAATATTTTAAAAAATTTTAACATTAACTTCATATTTTAATAATATTATATTTAATATTTTTCATTTTTCAAATTATCACAAAATAATAATATCAAATATAAAAATTACACCATATAATTAAAACACCTTAAAATAATAACTCAGACCAAATAATTAAAATACCTTAAAATAATAACTCAGACCAAATAATTAAAACGGGGTTAGTATTTTATTACAGGCAAAAGTAGACTTCGAATGAAGACAAAATTGTTGCTTATGGAATCTTTGTGCGAACCTCGAATAGAGATTATACCAAACATGGCATATTTTGTTTTACATAAATATATTTATTTAAATTATATTGTTTCATTTTTTAATGTCCATAATAAACCATCAACTTAAAATAATATTGTACTCCATCAACTTTGATTTCGTCCAAATTGTAACGAAATTTAAAAATCAAAACACAAATTTATATATATTTTGAAGAAAATCATGATGATATACATTAATTCCGTGCAATGCACGAGTGTAACTTATAACTTAATGTATTAATTTCGTACAACGCATGAGTGTAAATCTAGTTTATCTATTATATTAAAGTAGTTCCAAATAAATATCTTAAAATCCCGCATAACTTTTCGCATAATGTTACATTTAATATTACACTTTTATAATATTATATTTAATATTTTTATTTTCCAAAATTATTCAAGAGTGTAATTGTAAATTACTAGAGAAAAAAATACCAAATATAAAAATCAAACCATGTAACTGATACATCAATGTTAAAATAGTAATTTAGACCAAATAATTAGAACAGATGTAGTATTTTATTATAGGCAAGATGAAGACAGAATTGTTGTTTCTGCATTGTGGTAGCAAACAAAATATGTGGTACATCTTATTCCATAATAGAATATCAGAATCATTAATTAGAAGGCAAACAATCAGATGAGATGGTCTCACTATTTTTATTGTGAGACGAATTTAATGATGTATTTTTATTCATTGAAATGATGTATTTCTTTGTTGCAAATAATGTAATTTTTTTCAGTTAAAAAAAAAATATATTAAAAAATAAAATAATGTATTTATCTTATTGAAATGATATATTAAGGTCCATCTCACAATAAAAAACAACACTTAAACCGTCACAATTTTCTCTCTCTAGGCGAGAGCTTTGTTCCTCCCTTTAGGGTTTGGTTTGGTTCCCTCCTGGTGAGGTTTTCTCTTCCTTTCAAGCTGTTCTGTTTTTCTCTTCCTCTCAATCATTTTCCTCTCCCTTCTTCGCCCATTCTGCCTTCCCTCGCTGCACCCATGTCAACAAATTCAGATTTAGAGGGAGACATTCTAGATCTGGACCACACCACTAAACCCACACTTCAAAAACCCAATCCTACTCCTGTGAAATGCATTGTCGGCCATCTGCTCTCAGATAAACCTGCTAACCCTTTCGCCCTCATGGATATAATGAAGAAAGCTTGGAGAGCAAAAAAAGGGCTGGAGTCGCGGGAATGGTCAAATAACTTGTTCCTGTTCAGATTTGAAGATGAAATAGAACTTAAATGGGTGGTTAAAAACCAACCCTGACATTTTGAAGGAAATCTCTTCTTGATCCGTCCCCTGGAGCAAACAGAACAACCCTCCAAAATTCAGCTGAAGGAGGCTCACCTCTGGGTCAGAGTCTACGACGCTCCTCTAAGCTGCATGAACCAGGTTACAGCTCAAGCAATTTCACGGAAGATTGGTAAACTTATCTGCATCGACCCCCTTCTTGACATGTTTGGTAAATACATCCGGATGAAAGTTGAAATGGATGTCACTAGGCCTTTAATGAAGGGGGTGAGAGTGTTGGTTGGTGGAGAAACATTATGGTTGCCCATTAAATATGAAGCACTTCCAACCTTTTGCTACAACTGTGGTAATATCGGACACACATTTAAATATTGTGATTCTTCTCACCGACTTGAAGATCTGGACCCCCTAAAACTCCCTTTCGGACCTGAAATTAAAGCTTCACCCATCAAACGGGGTCGGATCCCGATTTCTCGCAAGGAGAACTCCAAAACCCCAAATGGCCCACAACCACCGACACCCACATCTCATTTATCTCCCACAAAACTCCCCTTTGACCTTACTATCTATACAGCTGGACCTAATCTTGGCAAAAAACACACCCCCATCCATCCACCTCTTGGATCCCCACCTACTTCACCCACATACCCTGTCTCATCTTCCTTTACATCAGGTTCTGCCATCATTGCTCCACCCCCAGAGATTGCCTCCCTATCCTTGGCCAATAATTGCTTTATGGAGCTTGATTTGGAGCCTAAAAACACCTCATTACCCCCATCCCTTCCCCTAGTTTGCACTGCCTCTTCAACGCCTAAACAGTGTCTTGGTCCTATTTCCAGTCCAAGGAAAAATTGGAAAAGGTTGGCTCGCCTTAAAGCTACCAGCCATAATCTGTTTCCAGTCAAAGGTTGGCCATGTAAGCGTCTTGCTATAGCCCTCACACCTCCACCTAACACAGAACCTGTTGAAGCAAAGCGCCTCAAATTCACTTTATCTTGTAACCCTGCAGAACCAACGGCGGAGGCTGCCCTGGAGCAGCCCCGCCGATCCCAATGATCGGTTTATGTTGGAACTGTCGAGGGCTTGGGAACCCATCGACAGTTCAGGAGCTCACCAGGATTATTAAACAGAAGATGCCCACGTTTGTTTTCCTTATGGAAACAAAGTTGCTACGCTTTGAATTTGATTCCTTTGTTCATAAATTTAACTTTGACTGCTTTCATGTTGTGGAGTGTGATTTGTCCCATGGGGGTCGCAGAGGGGGATTGTGCCTTCTCTGGAAGAACCCACTCCAGCTTAATATCAGCTCTGACTCTCTTGACCACATCGATGCTATGATCTGCCCAAATTTGGGTGAAACTGAATGGCGCCTCACGGGGATTTATGGATGGGCCGAAGAAGCTGAGAAAGTACATACCTGGAATCTCCTTCGAGGCCTTTACCAGAACAACCGGTGCCCTTGGCTTTGTGTGGGCGACATGAATGAAATTCTCTATTCGTTTGAAAAACTTGGTGGAAAGAATCGTGACCGGTCCAAAATGATGGACTTTCGGGATGCTCTGGACTATTGCAGGCTTGAAGATTTGGGGTACTCGGGACATCACTTCACTTGGACTAATGGCCAGAGTGGTACTGGAAATATTCAAGAAAGATTGGATAGAGCAGTTGGCAATCACAGTTGGATACTTCGCTTCCCGGTGTACTCGGTGACGCATTTTGTTCGGTTCCAGTCTGACCACTGCCCAATTCTCATATCTTGGAGCACACATGCCCCAAAGTCCCATGCTAGAAAAGCTAGAAAAGGCTTCCGTTTTGAAGCCATGTGGTTACAGAATACCTCCTGTGGAGCTGTTGTTGATGAAACATGGAATTCTGGTGCTGAATGTCGATCTCCCTTTATTTTCCAATCAAAGATCAGAAGGATGGGGACTTCTCTCAAAAAGTGGGAGCGAGACGAATTTGGCCATGTTGGAAAACAAATTGAGGAGCTGCACCAACGTCTCAATAAGCTTCAACAGGACACTATTTCACCGGAGAATATGGTGAGAATTAAAACAACTGAGGTTGATCTCAAGAAATTGATGCAAAAGGAGGAGACCATGTGGAAGCAACGATCTCGAGTTTCTTGGCTTGCAGATGGGGATAAGAACACCCAGTTTTTTCACCGTACCGCTTCAGGCAGACAACGACGCAACCGTATCTCCCGCATTCAAGATCCAGATGGAATCTGGCATGACGATGATGAGGCTGTTGAATTAACATTCACCAACTATTTTAAATCCATATTCCAGTCTGAGCCTTGTGTGGGAAATGACGAGGTTATTTGTGCAATTCAGCCCAAAGTCTCACCCTCCATGAATGAAGCCCTGGAGGCCACCTTTTCAGAAAATGAGGTTGTTCATGCCCTTCACCAGATGCATCCACTCAAGGCCCCGGGTCCTGATGGTTTTCCAGCCCTTTTCTATCTTAAGTTCTGGCCAATCATTAAAGAGGATTTGCTCCGTGTCACTCTTGACATCTTGAATAATGGTGCGACTCCTAAACCCCTCAACCACACAAATCTTGTCCTCATTCCAAAGAAAGCGTCCCCCTCCCTCCCTCTCGATTTCCGCCCAATTAGTCTTTGCAATGTTTCCATCAAACTTGTTACCAAATGCATAGCCAATCGCCTCAAACCTTTTCTTCCCCTTGTCATTAATAAAGCCCAATCCGCCTTTGTTCCTGGACGCCTCATTACCGACAACGCCCTTCTTGCCTTTGAACTCTTCCATGCTATGAAAACCAACAAGTCTCGTCGTCATTCTTGCTTTGCCCTCAAACTTGATATGTCCAAAGCTTACGATAGAGTTGAATGGAACTTCCTGAAAAATGTCATGAGCCGTTTAGGTTTCAGCCATAAACTCATTGAAACTATCATGAGATGCATCACGTCTGTCACCTACTCTGCTCTCATTAACGAACATCCCTCCAATCCTTTCACCCCCTCCCGTGAATTGCGACAGGGCAATCCACTCTCACCCTACCTGTTTCTTTTCTGTGCTGAGGCCTTTTCCTGCCTTTTACACCAAGCTGAGAGAAATGATCTCATCCATGGTGCCAGAGTTTGTAAAAAGGCACCATCCATTTCCCATCTCCTGTTTGCTGATGACAGTCTTATTTTTGGAAGAGCTTCGGAACAGGAAATCTCAACTGTCAGAAGTATCATTGATCTTTACTCAGGTGCATCAGGCCAACGAGTTAACCTTGAAAAATCAGAAATTACGTTCAGCAAAAGTGTCTCCGAGATTGAAAGAATTGGATTGGGAGATCGTTGTGGTGTTCAAGTTGTCAGGAAATTGTCAAAGTACTTGGGCCTTCCAGCATCAATCGGCCGATCAAAGAAGGAGATCTTCCAAACAGTTGAAGACCGGGTTCAGAAAAAATTAAAAAACTGGAAGGTTAAAACTCTTTCGCAAGCAGGGAAAATGATCCTCATCAAGGCGGTTGCCCAATCTATCCCTTCATATGTTATGAGTTGTTTCATGCTCCCGGTTTCAATTTTGCAACGCATTGACAGCCTTATTGCAAATTTTTGGTGGGGTCAAAAATTTGATGAGCGCAAAATTCATTGGAGCTCGTGGGATTCCTTATGTGCTCATAAGGATTTTGGTGGAATTGGCTTTCGAGACCTTGAATGTTTCAATCGGGCTTTTTTGGCTAAACAAGGGTGGCGGATTATTAACTCTCCTGAGTCGCTCTTGGCCTCCTGTCTGAAATCTCGCTATTTTCCCCGGAATTCTTTTTTTGAAGCTAAAGTGGGATACCGGCCAAGCTACGCCTGGAGGAGTATTTTAGAAGGTCGTATCTTACTTAAGGCAGGCTCGAGATGGCAAGTTCGCAATGGGCACAAGATCCGGATTTGGGAGGATGTTTGGATCCCAGACTTTCCCCCGCGTACACCCCCCGCCCCCCCTCCTTGTTTGCAGGATATCAATCATGTTCGCGATCTGATGGATGTCAATGGAACTTGTTGGAACCGACCGCTCATCCGATCCTTGTTTTGTCAGCGTGCTGCCCATCGCATCTTCAGCATCCCCATCAGCTCTACCTCTCGTGAAGACTGCTTCTCTTGGAGTTTCACCAAGGATGGACATTACTCTGTTAAATCAGGCTATTGGGTGGCGAAGAAACTGAAAGATGCGAAGTCATCGAAGCCTTCTTCGTCCTCCAATAGCCCAGATTTTTGGAGATGGATCTGGACTCTTAATATCCCTCCCAAAATCAAGTTTTTTGTGTGGCGCTGCATGCGGGGAACTCTTCCAACCAAGATGAAGCTTCTTTCGAGGAAAATCTTGCTTGATCCCCTTTGCTCTCGATGTGGAACATCAGTTGAATCTGCTGAGCATGTGCTGCGTGATTGCCCATGGAGTGTCTTTTTTTGGAATGCTTGTGTCCTTCGGATTTCGGAGCCTCAAGAGTGCCGCCATCTCTCAATCCAAGATTGGATTCTTCTTCTTATCCAAGGTAAACATGAGGATTTTGTTGTGATGCTCTCTGCCTTGCTGTGGATTAATTGGAAAGCTCGCAATCTCCTGGAATTTCAAGGTCGGACTCTCTCCCACCAGGATTGCTTCAAGGTTGCATCCTCTCTTGTTTCTGATTTCCATTCTTCAATTGCAAATCCATTAGCAACCCAGGTTACCACTTCTTGTCACCTTGGTTGGAGTGCCCCCCCCCCTGTGGTTGGATTAAATTCAATGCGGATGCCTCTTTGGGCTCACATGGCCGCTTGGGATTGGGTGGAATTTTTCGGGATCATCGCGGCACTCCTATTCGTTTTCTCTGTGAGTCAGACCACTCTTGTAATGACATTGAACTTGCGGAAGCTTTGGCATGCCGTAGGGGACTGATGTTGGCCCGTGAGGAGGGGTTTCAAAAGGTTATCTTCGAGATGGACAACAAGGCTCTTTGGGTTAAGCTTCAACGTGGATTCACCCCAAGAACTCATGTCGGCACCTTGATCTCGGATATTCTTCACCTCTCCAACTCTTTTGCACATTTCTCTTTTGAGTGGGTTCGACGCTCACAAAATCAAGTGGCTCACCATTTGGCAAATCATGCCCGTCTGTCGGATCTTCCAAGCTTTAATGCTAGTTGCTTATCTGTAAATCTTAAACGCTTATTAGCAGTGGATGCTGCTACTTGCTCTATTTAATATAATTCTCATTTGCTCAAAAAAAAAAAAAAAAAAATCAGTCCATGTACATGGAATTGAACAAAACACCTTCTAATTCGTTGTAAATTAAACTCTATGTAAAACTAAACACTATCAAAATTATCAAATATATATTGAAAGTAAATTAGGCAGAGAAAATCATGACTTGTTTGCTTTGTATGTGAGATGTTAGTCCATCATTGCCACTGCTAACACAACACATGAAGATTTTCCTTCCATTTCTATGTATTCAAAGTCTTTTTTTTCTAATCTTTTTTTGAAAAAAAAATCTTTTATATTTGATTACTATTAGAGTAGTGTATGTTCATTGTTCATAGTTTCGCCCCTTTCTTTTCTTTTTTTTTTTTTTTTCTTTTTTAACGAAGAGGGGTTGTGGCCCTTGTGGGCCCGTTACACCTTGGGTTTGCTTCCTCAATTGAGATTATACTACATCAACTTTGATTTCGTCCAAATTGTGACGAAATTTAAAAATCAAAAGACACAAATTTATATATATTTTGAAGAAGATCATAATGATATACATTAATTCCATAATCCATTTAACTCTTGTTTATTAAAAACAAATTTATCTATTATATTAAAACAGTTCCAAATAAATGTGTCAAAATGCGGCCTAAATTATCGATTAATGTGCACATTTATTTATTTATTATTTACACTAAAAAAAGCCTGCATTTATTGCAACAATATCCCATCTTAAATTTAAAAGATGGTTCTTCTCAAAATAAATAAATAAATAAATTTAAAAGATGGTTCACCTCTCACAACAAGCATCTTCACTTTTTTGTTTTATTAGGTTCCCTACCCATTATAACAACCCCAACAATTTAATATAACTTAACTTTTTTAATTTTTCTCTCCTCTATATATACAGAGGCGGATCTAAAAATTAAAAAATGGGGTACGATATATAAATAAAATAAATTAGAATACATTATGTAAAAATGCATATAAATAATATGTAAATTCTTATTTTGTGATAAACTCGATCAATTAGAAATAAAATACTATTTATAAATAAAGAAATAGAATATAAAATATTCAAGACTCAAAAAAATAAAATAATAAATATTTAAAATAAAACCTAAAATTAAAAAAAATAGGAGTAATATAATTTTTTAAAATAAAATCTGAAAAAAAAATCGCAGATACTCAAACAAGTTGTATATTTTAAATAAAATTGAAATAGAAGTAATTTTTTTATTTTTAATAAAATTGAACATAAAAGCTGAAAACTTGAAAATTTTAAAAATTAATGAAAAAGTCAGACGTAAAATATTATGAATACGATTTTTACGCTCTATATTTTTCAAGTTTTTTAAACAAACGCAATATAAAAAATACGAATGCATGAGTTTTCTTAAAAAGATTTCAGATTTTGAAAATGTAAACTTTAATTTAATATTCGATTTTGTAAAATCTATATAAAATTATACAAGAGGAACACGATGGGATGTTGTACAATCGATCTAGATGTCTGGAAATTCGAAGCTTCAACATGAAGGAAAAATCAGGGAAAACCCTACCTGCGTGAAGGTTGATGCGGCATTTTCCGGCAAACGGCGAGTGATCAAGATTATCCTAGACTACCAAAAGCTTCCTATCATCAGAAGGAACAAGAATATATAGGTTACTCACAGTTTCATCGTCATTTACACGGAGTTCCGACGGAGGTTACAGTATCGGAAAAACTTACCAAAACCCTTAATTTGTTTGTTAACGTATTTGTAATCACTTTAATTCACGATATTCAACGTTGAAAATCTCTATGCTAGTTTGGTCAGTTTCAAGCAAAAAAATATGAGGCAACGATAAATAATTAATCCTGGCGTTTATAGTTGATGAAGCTGCAGTATATCGATCAATGCTGGTAAAGATAAACAGGGTCATGGTTTTATTCACCAACAAAAGCTCTTAATTAGCTTCAATATTTGTGTTGCCCTAATTGAAATGTGTCGAAATCATTCATTCATCCACACAAAATTATTGGTACAAATCGGAGCGGGACAGCCTGGGAAGCGGTATGGCGACGAGGGGGATGCGTTTCCTCAACGCCGACACGATCTCATCCGACATGTCGAGCTTCTCGCCGTCGCGCAGCCGCCACTCGAATGAGTGCAGCAGCGACGCTAAGATATACCTCAACATTATGTCAGCCAACGGCAGCCCCGCACAGACCCTTCTCCCCGATCCAAACGGGATATAATTCAAATTCTTGCCACTAAAATCCCATTTCTCGACTTCTTCATTTTTACCTTGTAAGAATCTCTCCGGCCTAAACTCCGATGGGTCGTCCCACACGGTGGGGTCTCTTTGGATGGACCAGATGTTCACGTACACCCCGGAGTCCTTGGGGATGGTGTACCCCCCGATGGTGCATGTCCGGTTCGGTGTTCTTGGTAATAAAGGGCCAATTGGGTGCACCCGCATTGTTTCCTTTAAGACAGCGACTAAGTAGACTAGTTTGGCGATGTGGGATTCTTCCACGATGTTGTTCGTTCCCACTACTTCGTTCAGTTCGTGTTGTAGTCTCTCCATCACTGTGGGATGGTTCAGTGCTTCCGCCATCACCCACTCGATCATCGTTGAAGTCGTGTCCGTGCCACCGATTAGTATGTTCTGTTTTTTTTTTTTTTTTTAATAACAAAAAGATTATGAAACTGAGAGTTGATATCTGCATCAATTGGATTAGATAATTAATTTAAACTACTTACAACCAACATGGCTTTAATCTGTATTAAGCCTAGCGATGCCTTGTGGCCTTCATCCTGCATGAGGTCTACAAGGGTCTGCATGAAATCCTTCCGCGCTTCTCCCTCCTCTGCTACGCATGGATTCTTGATGCGTTCATCAATGGCGTCTTCCATAATCGCCTCAAACTTCCGCAGCAGAGCAGTCAGTTCCTTGGCAATACCTTGAACGTCGAACCTAGCTAACACAGGGAAGAAATCAGAGATGTTAGGCTTTATGAGAAAATCCTGAATCTCCGCCACGATGGGAGCTAGCCCAGCTGAGATCCGATCACGCTGCTCGTCCTCGATCTTGCCGCCCCAGATCATGTTTATTATAAGATTCAGATCAATCCTCAGAACCAACTCAAGAATCTTGACGGGCTTCCCGATGCCGGCGGCGTAGATTTCTCCGACGACCTTCCGGACTTCGTCTCTCCGGAGATTGTAGGAGGCCTTGAGGTTGGCACTGCTCAGCATCTCCCGCAGCAGTATCTTGCGGCGGTCGCGCCACTCCTTGCCGTAGGGAGACCAGGCGATGTCGTTGAAGTCGAGGGAGATGATGCGCGCCGCAACCGTGACGTCGTGGTTGGCGAACACGGCGTCGTGATCCCGGAACACCTCTTTCGCCAGCGACGCCGAGCTGATGACGGTGCACAGTTTGCTCCCCATGCGGAGCTTGTAGATCGGGCCGTAATCAGCCGCCAGTTCTGTGAGCTGGTTGTGCAGATCGCGGCGGAGAAACGGCAAGTACCCCACGACCGGCAGGCCGCGCGGCCCCGGCGGCAACACCGCCTGGTTTTTGATCGTCTTCTGGAGGAACCAGATGATGGAGAGTGTGAGAATCAAAGCTGCTGCAGTTAGTGCTGCTGAGTCAACTAGCATCACATTCATTTTTTTGGAATTTTTTTTTTTTAAAAAAAAAATTATAATTTTTTGTGTGTTTTCACTATGTAGTTTGAGGGCATTTATAGTATGTTGGCGATGGAGGGATCTCCATCTCCAACTCTATCTCTATCTTTATCTCATATGTTTACCTCATACAGGAGTATCAAATTTATTATTTTTAAATAAAAATTAAAATCAAATTATAAATTAATAAAGACATAAAAAATCTTTCATGAACAAACAGCCAAACCTACAATTAAATTTTGAAAGAATTAAGTTCGAATACTAGTGTTCAATATTTTATTCAGTTTTCATTATCATTTAGTTTTCAAATAATTCAATTTATTGCTCAAAATTATCATAATGAGAGTTTTATTAAAGGGAAGGTCTTGGGTTAGGCAGGCCTAAACGATTTAGGCCTGCCTAACGCAAATTTTTGTTTTTATTAAATTATAAAAAAGACAAATAAAAAATGAAGAAAAAATAAACTCGTGAAAGTAGAAAGTGGTTGAATTAAGATTGCAAGTGTTATGAAGGGTTTTGTTAATTATAGTTTGTATGTGTATATTTAGAAGGTAGAGGTGGCATTAGATAAGACGTTGATTAAATAATGTTAATTCGTATTAGTGGGCGGCTAAGACTGTTTTAGTTTGACACGTTCTCTACAATATATATCACATTAAAGTTATTATTTTATTAATAATTAATATAAAAATAAAAATTAATAATAGTAGAATATATCGATCATAAATATCTATTTATGAAAAAAAAATCGAAATAAAATAAAATTCATAAAATGTTGATAGATAGGGAGACGGATACAAGATAGATAGAGAGGCTTTTTGAAACGGCTTAATCCGTTAGTAATAATCTAATTAATTACCACGGTTAGGCAAGAGTAGGCTAGAATATGGAGGCTATTTGAAATATATATGTATTTAATCATATTAGTTAATGTCGGCCAATGATCTTATTTATTTGGAAAAAATATACATATTTTTATTTTCTTTATTTCTATAAATTAAGAAAAAAGTAATAAAAATTTAATAATAAAATATTAATTTAAATTTACACACTTAAATGTCTTCGAAAAATTCGAATAAGTGTGACAGAAATTAATAATATTAAACAGCAGTAATATTATATTACTGACAAAAGTAATTGCAATGGTCAAAATTCAGCATTCAACTTAACTAACTGGCTGCTACATAGATTTAGTCAATCTTGAATACCAACAATTTAAATTAAATAAAAATAATTAAGCGTTAGGCCTAGGAATCAACTCAAATAATTTAATCAACATAATGGAATCGAATTAATTATATGCCTTGTTGAATATGTAATCTTGTTCAACCTAAAACTGATTAATTTGTGATATAATTATTATATTATTTCAAGTTGCATTGTATTAATGTTAATCCTAATGAATCTAGGAGTAGGACTAATTGAAAATTTCTGAAACTGAAAAGGATCGGTTTTGAGCATTATTACATAACTGAAGATGAACTAAGTCAGCTTTGTCTGCTCCAAGAAATTAAGAGATCTAACCGGAGTATGTTTAATGTCTCACATCGACCATGGACCTAGGAGTATAATTTTATAATGGTGGATATCCCCTCTCCTTACTAGTCGGTTTTGTTGGGAGAAGTGGGACATTCAACACACCCCCCTCACGCAAAACGTGGAACTTCACGGGGATCCCATAATCGGATATATCAAATCCCATCATCGGGATACATCAAGTCCTATCATAGGATAAATTGAGTCTCACATCGAACCGAATCTGGCTCTGATACCATGTAAAGTTCCCCATTTCTCCCTACAAAACCGGCTTGTATGGAGAGGAGACCTCCACTATTATATAGTGGTATACTCCCAGATCCATGGTCGATGTTGGGACATTAACAGAGTAGTTTATTTGCGGAGAATTGTCGATCCAGGACCCAAAAGATAGTTAAATTGCCAATCTAGGATCCGAAAGACGATTAGTCAATCCTGGATTGAGAATTTTGTGATCTTTCAGGTCCTGAATTGACAATTAATCTTTCGGGTCCTGAATTGACAATTAAACTATCTTTCGGGTCCTGAATCGATAAAACTCCTTTATTTGCTTAATTCTTTGCCTTGTGAATTTTTATATCAGTATATATAAAACCCTAATTTCCCCGATTAATATTCATATATTATCTGTCTATGACAATAATATGGATGTTGGAGGAAAAAAAAATTGCCTTCGAGCTCTGTATATATAAATCGGATCCTATTTAGATTGTACATGAACCAAACAATTCCTAAGATACTGGAATCTCTATTCGATAAAAGCTCGTTCGAGCTTGTTTATTAAACAAATCAAGCTTGAATTTTATAGTATTCAACTCGTGTGTTTGTGTTAGTAAGAAATATAAAACTATTAACTTTATAAAATTAATATTTTCATAATTTAAGAGTAACAAAAATAATAATTCTTTGTAGTTATGAGGAAAAATTGATTTCGAGTATGAATAGATATTATTTTTTGATTATAAGAGTTTTTCTTTTAAAAAATAATGAATATTCTTTACTAAGGTTCGATTAAATTCATGAATTTTAAAATATTCGATAAAAAGTTCGAAGTTTAACTCAATAATTAGTGAATTAAACTTGAGCACGATGCTATTTAGTTGGATACCCCTAATCCTATATACTCATCCTTTGCTCGTTCAAATTTATTAATATTTAATTATTGGGATTGATTGCTTCATAATTGGGATTTATGGGTCTTACTAATTTGAGTTTTATTTTATATCTTAGGGGCTGATCTGGTGAGAATAGTCCTTATCATGAGAAATAAGAATAAATCTCGTCTATAGATTTAACAACATCAACGATCCAGATTACATAAGAGCTTTAACAAAAAACGCGACATTTTATCCTCATTTTACTTCATTAAAGGGCAACATAGTCATTACGAACGTACAAGGCGCAAAAGTTGTGTTTTGTTCATTTTATGTATTATATACTTCATTTTATCTTAGTTATACTTCATTTTATCTCAATTGCGAATCATTATAAAATAAATTTGATTCGAATTTTGATGTTACACGTGACATACATTTTATCTTAGCAGTTTTTCATTATATCTTATTTATTCTTCATTTTATCTCAATTGTGATTCTTTATAAAATAAATTGGATGTGAATTTTGATGTTACACGTGACATGCGTTTTATCTTAGCAATTCTTCATTATATCTTAGTTATTCTTCATTTTATCTCAATTGTTGTTCATTGTAAAATAAATTAAATAAAAATGAAATTATTTTTTCGGAAAAAATGATTTCAATTCTCTTCATTTTATCTCCTATATACATCATTAATGAAAAAATTAAATTTTTTGAAACAGTTCTCCTCATTTTATCTCCTCTATACTTCATTAAATGGAAAAGATTAAATTAAATAAAAATAAAATCAATTTTTCGGAAAAAGTATTTCAGTTCTCTTCATTTTATCTCCTATATACATCATTAAAAGAAAAAAATCAAATTTTTAGAAACAGTTCTCTTCATTTTATCTCCTCTGTACTTCATTAAATGGGAAAAATTAAATTAAATAAAAATAAAATCAATTTTTCAGAAGAATATGTTAAGTTCATTTTATCTATTCAAAACTTCATTAAATTAGAAATTTCAATTAAATAATAATAAAATTAAATTTAATTTTAGAGTATTGGATGACTCAACAAGACAATCGAAATCTTATGAAAAATCGAAAAGAAAAGGAATTACAGATCCAAATATGTAATAATGAAGTTCGCGGAGTATAAAATGAAAATGAAAATTATTTGAGGGAGATACCATCAGGCTAAATGACAATGATACCCTTAAATATGTAATAATGAAGTTTGCGGAGGATAAAATGAAGACGGAAATTATTAAAACATGACCGGAGATCTTATGAAATCAAAGACTGAGATTTATTCTCATTTCTTACATTAACATCTATTCTCATATGATCTAATCTCTTATATCTTATATTATAATTATTTCTGTTTTTATTATAATAATGTAGCACAATTTAGGTGCAGAGAATCTGATCACCGAACTCTCTAAACTTGTATTATTTATTTCGACAATTTATCAGAAGTCTTTATTCATTTTATTTTGAATGACTTTGTCAAAGGTCGTCATTATTTAATTTTATATATGTTGAAAACTATCTTCTGAATGCACTGTTTCATTAACCTACCAATTATATTTATACAAGAAGATAAAGTCAATATTGAAAAAATAAGAGATGTTGAGGTAGTATTATTAGTGAGTTCACATGGATATCTAAGTATTTTTTAGAATTATAAAAGTTGATCTTCTCTATCATTCCACATCCACACACTAACAGAGAAAATAAAAGTTGTCTTCTCCTCTCCATCTCTCACCGCCCACCGTCGCCGTCTTCTCTCCACCACCGCCGCCACCTACTCTGCATTTGGAGGTATGAATCATTTAAGTTGGTTTCAAACATTGGACTGAAACTGCGATTTTTGTTTGGCATGCATGCATGGTTTTGTATCTCAATCCCATTGTAATAATATTCCAAGACTCAGCTTATCTCCTAGCTCAACATTTACATCATGAAAATTCTTATCTTCCGCAGTAACTCCCACACAGTTAAAAATTATTTGCAGATTTTGCAATTTAATTTCTGCGGTGTATGTAATATTGGTATAGTTATGTAATGCTTTTACATGTTTATACTAGTTTTAAACTCATGTGTGCGTTGCACGAGCGGCCTAACTATAATATTATATTTAATAAGTATTATGGAAGGTCTCAGGTTAGACACGCCTAAATGGTTTAGGCGGATTTTATCCATTAACCCAACCCATTTTTAATATACCCTAATTGGAGATTAATAAACCCTATTTGGGACGGGTGATCCCATTTAGGTATGGATAAAACCCGCCTAAACCGTTTAGGCGTGTCTAACGCAAGTTTTTGCCTAAGTATTATGGCTAAATGAGCTAAAAGATAATTTAATTATGGATTATGAATTCGAAAAATGATTTCATAATACAAGACTTGAAAGATCCTGAAATTCTAAATCCATGACCAGAATATCAGTATCTGGATTGAGTATTCATTTTTTCAATCATTTTTATATAAAATTATATTTATCCATTATAAGTTATTATTTGAGCCTTGGTGCATTTTATAACTATATTAGTCTTTTAATTTTTTTCAAGCCGATTTGGATGTACGCATATATCCATTATTTTTTATTTTTAATATTCAAATATTGATTATATAATTATTCTAAAATGCTTATGAAATCATGTAAATAGGGATGCCATATATATGCCTTTGATAAATATATGTTTGCTGTAGTTGGCTGAGATCTTCTCCCCCATAAAGCAATGGCCTCTACAATATTAACTCCAAATTTCAATTGTTCCTCGCTACCAAACCGCAGACTTTCAACAAAGATTCAGCTGCACCAAGGATTCCATGGTATTTAAACATGTATCTATCTATCTATATCTATATGTGTGTGAGGGTGCATGTAGACATTTCAACCTTATTTTTAAGGATTCATTACATTCTGTGGTATACAAGGATCATGGCTAAATACCAGCAAACGCATCTGCATGGATCAACAATTTCATGGCAAGCATATTTCTAAAGTGATTGAGAACCGAGGTACGTACATAATATATATGGAGAGAGAGAGAGAGAGAGAGAGAGAGAGAGAGAGAGGAGTTTTATATGAGGTGGCTAATTTATGTTATTTTCTTACCACAGCTGTTGACAAGAACGTTGAAGTGGTAATGTTAGGGTTGATTATTGACCCTTTATGCAATTTAATTATGATTTTTCAATTTTATGGATTAATGATTTTTGTGATTGTTTATGCAGATTAATACACAGATGATTAGCCTACCATTTGCTGTACGTAAATTATATAAACCTACTCTCGTATTTATCTATACATCCGTGTAAACAACTAATATAGACCTAAATATAATAAGCTAATTGGTCGTATTTGTTTAATTGCGTAAGAGTTTATGAAAACTAAGAGTTTAACTTGAATTATATTGCCAACCGTTTTTGAAATTATCACCAAAATATGAAAGTAATGGTGTTGCATGTGAACAAATTATATACTAGCTATACTTTCTTGAGATGGTATGTGTCCACACACTACTTTTCTATTTCTTAATTAATCATTAAATAATAAATTTTAGAGATCGAAAATAATCTCTGGAAATTAAATAAACTACTAAGATTTTATTTGAACTTTATTCTAAGATTATTGTAAATTCGGTTTAGGCGACACCTAAGCAAGACCGGTTTGGCCGGTTTAAGGGGCAACTTACGGACCAAACCAATAGGTACGGTTTGAAATTTTCACAAACCAAACCAGCCAAATAATTATTTCAAACCATATTAAAACAGTTTGGTTCGGCTGGTTTAAACGGTTTGAAGATTATTCAACTAAAAATATTACAAAAAATGAAACTTGTATATCAATTTTATTATTAGAAATTAATGAAAGAATGATACACAAAATAAAACTAATATAAATATGTATCGTTTGTCATTAACTATAAATATGAGATAAGTAATAAATAAATAATATTATGGTTGCAAGAAACAATTATATATAAATTGATTTATAGGGTTACAATTCGAAAGAATATAAGCATCGGATATATATATCAATATAATTGATATTTTAGCTTTCTATCAAATAATATTTTATTATCATTATTATATTTAAAATTACATTATTTATACGGCCGGTCCGGCCGAAACTGCCGGTTTCATCCTTCAAACCGTCGGCCAATCCAAATCATCCAGTTTGAGATTTTTCAAACCAACCCGGCCAATCATTTTTTTTAACCAGCCAAATCGGCCAAATTAATTTGGTTTGGCCAGTTCGGCCAGTTTCGGCCAAACCGTGCACACCCCTATTTCTAAGTGGGTTTTCGTTCGATCGGTGCCTAGCAACCAAATAGACAGGTTAGGTGTCGCTCAGTCGACCTTGGCAATCATTATTTTTATATATTTTTAAAAAATTGTTATAATTTTTTATTAAAATAAAAAATGAACTTATTGATTAATGTATGTATTGATCTCGTCAGTGGCGGATCCAGAAAATCCCCGTGAGGGTAGCTGAATTTTTTATTTTTATTTTTTTGCCTTCACTAGACTTCAACCCTTCGTATCATATTCTTTTTCTTATTTTCATCCATTTTTTCTTCTTTACGAGGGGCTAGTCCAAAAAATTCTGGATCACGATATTATAAAAACCAAAAAAAATTCCGACTAGGGACTTGACCTCATCTAAATTTCCTCTAAACCCTGTTCGAGCACTCGATTAGTGCCTGGCTAGCGAGTTTTGCAAGCTCGAATAAACTAAGTTTTTGAATGGTGTTTTGTTGGAGGTGTTAAAGGGGGAAAGAGTGGAGGATCTGATATCATGCATAAAGAGGTTATTGAATA
>JAPKLW010003774.1:0-35970 GCA_026898455.1 Plectranthus barbatus
AAAAAGGACTTTATTCAAGGTTGTAATGTGGACTTTTTAGTGAAAGGTAGGGAAATATATGGCCAAGTGACTAAAATCAATTTCAGAGTGTCCTCTTCATCAATCTGAACCCACTATCTATTCACATCTACTCAACTCCTTAGATTTTCAACACAAACCATGGCTCTTTTATTTCTTTTTCTCTCTCTTTTTTTTCTTTTTTCACACATATTCTTTTATGCTCTTAAACAATTTTTCTTTTTCTTCTTTTTCTAGAGCCCAACCTTTTCTTTTGCTTTTACCCTTATAATAATTATCTTATCCTTCTCAAACAAATCCCAACCCACTCTCATAGACAAGAGTTGATTCCCCTATTTATTTCCAACTCATAGACAAAGAAAGAAAATATCATAGGCTCAAAAGGGCTGACTAGGGATAATATTTAATTAGGACAGTGTATGAAAAAATAGGCTAAACAAAGATGGCCTAAAATCACTTCCTAAACCTTTGCACACTAGCAGTCTTGAAAAAGAAACAAGGCAAGTTCTAGAGAAACTCAAAATTGCAGACACACTCACAATCAAAATCCAGGCTAAAAAACTCACACTAAGGACAATTTTTTATTCCACAATAAACATTAAATCATCATCTATCTCATGCCAACGCAAGTATCAACACAAGAAATCATGCGGTATTCACATTCATAGGCATAGTCAACCACTATCACAATCAATGCAAACTAAAGTCAATCAATTTAAATCTTGCATTCTTGTCCTAGGGTTCAAAAATGCTCACATTCCCACAATCTCGCGTCTTATTCAAAAATTTTCACATGCCGAAATTTAAATAAAGCAAATAAAAGATAGAAAAGAGTTTCAAAACCCTTAAATCTTCATCCCCCCAAACTTATTCGAAAGTCAGAGAGAATAAGTTTGAAAGTCAAATTCTGAGTTCGAAACTGTACCTGATTGTTGGCCTCAGACACCAACTTTTTATCCTTCATCTTCAGACCCCTGACCGGCGTGGATTTGTGGCTGCTAGCACTCCATCTCGGTCGTGGCGAGCATCATCTTGGCCGGGATGGAGCCTTCTTGTCGACCGCCTCAGGTCGAAGTATTCCATGTCTCCGGCATCTGTCTCGGCCGTGGCAGACTCTGTATCAACCGAGACAGATTTCAAATTTTTATTTCAAAAGACAATAAAAGTGAAGTAACAGTTTAAACAAAATAAATTCTAAAATACTAAAAATAAAAGGGAAAAATTGAAACACAATGGGTTACCTCCCATTCAGTGCCGACTCAGCTTCCAGCTCACCAAGGCGGTCGAGTCCAGACTCGTCGACCCCTTGAGTCTAAAGACTCTCCGGTTTTGAATGACGGTGGTGTATTCGGAAGAAGGCAGCTTAATTGCCAATTTCACTGATTCGCTTTCTTGTTCCCACTGGATGGCTTCTTCTTCTTCTTCTTCCAGTGTTTCGTCATCTTCCTCCTCTTCTTCATCAGTAGTGGCGATCCGGTTGCACTCGCCTTTCCTATTGTTCTTGTCAATACAAAAGGTGATGGACTCTTCATTCCCTCTCAGTGTATTCTCTCCCTTCTTGCAGTCAATCAGGACACCAGCTGTGTCGAGGAACTCTCTTCCCAGGATCATCGGGGTGTTGGCATCTTCCTTCATCTCATGGACAACGAAGTCTGCAGGAAAAATTAGATGACCAACTCTAATAAATACATCCTTTAAAATACCTTTTGGCTTGGACACAGATCGGTCCGCCATCTGCAGAGTTATCTTAGTGGCTCTCATCTCCCCTATCTCCAACTTCTTGTAGATGGACAAGGGCATCAGGTTGATGCTTACCCCTGTATCGCACAACACATTTTGGAACTCCTTTTGTCCAATCTCGATAGGTATCGAGAAATAGCTTGGGTCCGATCTCTTAATGGGGATCTGCTTTTGCAACAGTAGACTGCACTCCTCATGGATCCTTACAGTTTCGTTCTCGACGAACTTCTTCTTCTCGCTCATCAGCCTCCTTAAGAACTTCATGTATCCCAGTATTTCCCTGAGAGCTTCAACAAGAGGTATATTAATGTTCACCTTTTTAAGATTTTCAACAAAATTATTGAATTTATAATCTTCCCTCTTTTTCGCGAATCTCTATGGGAAGGGGATTGGAGCAACCGGCTCATTTCTTCTCTCCTTCTCTTTTTCCTTCTCGCCTTGCTTAGCCTTCTGTTTCGACCGAGATGCGTCGATCTTGGCCGTCCTGCTCTGCTTCTGCCCTGGCCGTTCTTGGCTTGTCTTGGCCGGGCTGGCTTGTTCTATCTCGGCCGGTTCGCTTTCTGTCTCGGTCGTCCTGCTTCCTTCTGCCTCGACCGGGATGGCATCCATCTCGGCTGAGACAGAGCGGTCTTCTGCTGACTTTTCCTCCTCTGCTTCACTTTCTCCTCCTTCCGGGTTGCTCGGGCCTTCATATCTCCTTCCAGATCGAAGCGAGATAGCATTGACTGGCTTTTTCCTTGCTGGATTTTTTTCTATCATGCTCGGAAGTTGCCCCGGCTTGTGTTGCTTTCATATGGTGGCGGAAATCTAGCTCAGTTGGATGTCCATCATCTCCAGATGCTTAGTCGTTTGCTGCATGTGATTGGCCATCCCTTTGACTTCATTCTCCACCTTGCCAAATCGATTGTCCGAGCTCTTGATGAATTTCTCTAATGTCTCTTCTAGCACGGAATTCTTTCTTTCCACAATTTTGCCTCCAGTACCTACATAAAACCAGGTGGAGGGTGCTCTGTAGCAGAGGGGTTAGCATAAGAAAAACCAGGGTGAGATCGCCCATGGTTGTAGTGATACCCCTGATTACCGTGGTAGTTATTGGGATAACCACCGCCTATGTAGTTTACCTCTGAACTCGTAGCTCCAGATGAACTGCTAGCTCCCCGGTTGATGTAGTCAGCTTCCATCGGAAAAATAGCCATGCTTGGCTCAGTAGGATTGGCAGCAGCCTTTGTGGTCCCCAGCTTCTCAATTTCTTCCTGAAGCTTTTTCACTTCAGCAACCATATCGAACTATGGCTTGGCTTCCACGGCTTTGACGGGCATTTGTCTCTCAGTCGGCCATTGGTGGCTGTTCAGTGCCATGTCTGCCAGTAGTCTCATGCTCTCTGCTCCGCTTTTCTTCATCAGTACCCCACCAGGAGATGCATCCACTAACTGCTTCATGTGCCGAGTCAGGCCTTCGTAGAAGTGACAGACCTGCATTTCAAGGTCAATTCCATGTCCAGGGCAGAGCCTTAGCAGCTCCTTGTATCTCTTCCAAGCTTCATGCAGGGATTCATCGTACAGCTATTTGAATGTGATGATGGCAGCTTTCCTTTTCAGCAACAGGCTCAGCGGGAAGTAGTTGGTTAGGAATGCTACTCGAAGCTCCTCCCATGTCCCAATTTGGCTTTTATCAAGCCCAGCATACCAAGACCTGGCCTCGTCTCTGAGTGAGAATGCGAAGAGGCGCATCCTAATGACATCCTGGGGAACTCCATTCTGCTTTATCGTGTCGCACACCTCGATGAACAAGTTGAGGTGGGCATACGGATCCTCCATGGCTCTTCCCCCAAACTGGTTCTGTTGCACCATTTGTATCAGCCCTGTGCGCAGCTTGAAGTTGTTAGCGTTGATGCCAACCCTGAATCCTGCTTCCTCCTACTGTGGTAAGAATCTGTCCAAGATGGACCTCTGTGGAACCACCACTTGTCTGTTGTTCAGCTCCGCCTTGCTCTGCTTAGGTAGCCTGGGCTGCAAGAAGTTGCGCCCTCAGTTGCTGCACCTCATTCACAAACTGCCTCTGCTCTTCCGGTGTCATGTTTTGCAGAGGGGCTTCTTGATTCTCTGCCATCTCAAATATCAGCTTCTTCCATTCTTTCTGTTGGTCCTGCAGGCTGCTTCGAATTCTGGTATAAAAGGTTCTAGTGCCTTTCCTTTATTCCGCGTGTTCATGCACCTGCACATAAAACGAAGAAGAGATCAGGCTGTCCCGGTCGTTTTAGACTTTATCTTGGCCAGGATGGAGAAATACGTCTCGGCCGGTTTGAGACTCAAATCGGTCGGGATAAGAGATTCGTCTCGACCGTGGTGGGACTCACCTCGGCCGAGATAGACACAACTCAGAAAAACTCACGCACGCGAAAAATAGAACTAACTCAAAACAGAGAAAATAACACTAAACTTGAAAATTAAATATAATAATTTAGAAAATACAACCCAATCCAGAAGTTCTTCAACTTTCCAGTAACGACTCGCCGTCTGACTATCCCTGGCAACGGCGCCAATTTGATCGATGCTAAATCTGCATACAAATTATAGCATAGGGAAAATAAATTTATAAGACAACCCAGAGGTTGGTCGATCCCACAAGGATGGAAAATCATGTACTGGATAGAGTTTTCAAAGCTTTTGTTTGGGCAAATCAATTCAAAAGGTTTTGGGTTTTTCAAAACAATTAATTAAAGAGAAAATTCAAATATTAAAAAGCACAAATTCCAGGGAAATCTACCAAACTGATCAACTTGCAAGAATTAAATATTCAAACCCATAAAACACAATTTTGGTGGAAATCCTTTTAATGTGGAATTAATTCCTTGGTCGGGCAATTAAAACCTAAATTACTAATTAGTGATCTATCTCCTCTCGGTCTCAAAATACACCAATAAATCAATTTCATAAAGATCTAGATTTTTCCTACAATTGAAATCTTCTTGGTCAGACAGATAATCAAAAGTATTAAACTCTAACTTCCTATTATCGATTTTCACCTCTCGGTCCTTCAATCAATAACTAAAACCTATTCCAATTTTCATCTCTCGATCCTTCGATTAAATATAGATTTGAAATAAAATCAAAGAGTTTAAACCAAGGGTTTGAATAAATAAATCTAAACAAGCATCACAGATGGAGAAACCCTAGAACCTGGTTAGGGTTCTAGCCTAACATATTGAAAATAAACATTGCTAGAAAAAGTAAAGATTGCATTGAAAAGTAAAGGTTTCATAAATAGAAGTAAAGAGGAATTCTAACAAACTTAAAGAAAGCATAAAATAAAGGAAAACTAAAAAGAAGGTTGAAAACTAATAATTCTGAGCTATTAAAGAGTTTATATAGTAGTAGGGTTGAGGCTTTGGATGTATATCTTCAAAAGGTATGATTGATTGCTTCCAAATTGATGTATATCTTATTCCCCAAGCAATTCTCGCCCAAAATATATGAAAATCTCGCCAAATCTCGCCAAAATGGTCTGTCTCGGCCAAGATGGCTCCTGCCACAACCAAGATGAAAAATTCGGCCCGGCCAAGATGGATTTGACTTCGGCCGAAACAGAGACGTTTCCGCCACTTCCGACCCTTCTGCGCATTCTCACGATTTTGGCCATAACTTTTGCATCCAAACTCTGATTTATCCGATTCCAGTTGCGTTGGAAAGATAACTCAAAAATATTTCAAATGCCATGCTCCATTAGCTCAGATTACAATGGTGGAAGAAGTAGTGACTACTTCTTTGAACATCTGCTGATTTTGGTACGGGTTCTCCATTGGATTTGGCCTAAAACCTTGAAAATCTCACCATGGCAAGCATAATACCCTCAAATATACACTCATGCTCAGTTTATTCAAGAAAATGTACTAAAATGCATAAATGAAAGGAAAAACAAAGCGATAAGTGAGTAGAAAAATGAGCTTATCAACGATGATGCGCCTCCATTGGGAAAACCCCGTGGCAGATTGAGTGTACCTCTTGAAGGTATGGAACCAATTGCACGGTCGCCAGTGCAAGGATTTAATCCACAAGTAACTGCACCAACTGCTAATGTAGTACCAGTTCCCCGTTGTATTGGGAGGGTATCTCACCAACCCGAGCGGTATATGTTCGTGGGAGAGTCTTTGGACTTGATCCTGGAAGACGAACTAGATGATACCGACCCATGGACATAAGACGAGGCAGTAAATGATGAAGATGTGAAAAATTGCATAAAGCCATGGATTCAGAAATTGAATCAATTACCTCTATAGATGTATACCAGAAGTCTGCGCTAACAGATGGCTTTCGGGCCATAGGTTGCAAATGGGTATACAAATGGAAGAATGGTTTGAAAGGAGAGATAACGACTTTTAAAGCCAGGTTGGTGGCGAAGGGTTATAGTCAAAAGGAGGGCATTGACTATGATGAGACCTTCTCACCGGTAGCCATACTCAAATCCATTCGAATTCTTCTATCCATAGCAGCACATATGGACCTAGAGATCTGTCATATGGATGTCAAAACTGTGTTTTTAAATGGGTACCTTGAGGAAGGTCGTGACATCTATATGTAGCAGCTAGAGGATTATGTGAAGGATGGTGAAGAACATCTTGTCTGGAAGCTAAGGAAGTCCTTGTATGGACTTAAACAAGCTTCACGGTCATGGAACAAACATTTCGATGATGTGATTAAATCCTATGGATTTTCACAGTGCGAAACGGAAAGTTGTGTGTACCAATTATGCATCAGCAGAAGCGGAGTATTCCTTGCACTTTATGTAGATGACATTCTTGTATTCGGCAACGATGTCAAGGTGTTGTCAGACATAAAGAGATGGTTTTCTGAATAGTTTCAAATGATGGACCTAGGAGACGTTGGATACATCCTTGGGATTAAAGTCTTGTGTGATCGCAAGAAGAGGATGTTAAGCTCGTCTCAGGTAGCTTATATTGATACTGTGATTGCCCATTTTAGCATGCAAAATGCTAAGAAAGGACTCTGATTTCCAGGCAGATCAGGATGAGAAGAAATTGACCTCGGGCTATGTGTTCACCTTAGGAGGTGGAGCTGTATAATGGAGGAGTGCGAAACAGAAATGTATCGCGGACTCCACCATGGAAGCTGGGAATGTGGCAGCTTCAGAAGCTTCTAAAGAAGCAGTATGGCTCTGGAAATACCTCCAAGAGTTAGATATTGTTCTGAGTTTGCCCAAGACTATCACGGTACATTGTGATAATGCTGGTGCAGTAGCAAACTCTAAGGAACCAAGAACTCACAAGGCGTCTAAACACATAGAGAGAAAGTACCACATCATACGAGAAATTGTAGCGAGAGGCGATGTGCTCATAGATAAGATAAACATTAAGGATAATCTAGAAGATCCATTTACAAAGGGCTTACCTCAGAAGGCATGCGAAAGTCATGTTCGTAGCCTTGGGCTGAGGTAGATGCCGGCCACCTGGTGACCAAATTTAATGGCTTGATTAGAATAGACACATATTATACTCTGGAAAGTAATGGTATAATGCTTTGAGTATAAGTGGGAGATTGTTGGAATTGTATACATAAAAGCATTATGATTGGTGTATTGGGAAAAATTATGTTTGACATACTGGTAATCATTAATGACTTGCAATAAACAACTCCTGTCGGAATTAACAATCATATGATGCGAACAAACACATTCAGTTATCTCGTGGATAGGGAGATCATACGGTGTGTAAGAGATCACAGAAGATCGTATAGATCGTTCGACCTAGCGAGATATAAACAGTTATCACAGTTGAGACATTTTCTTGTTTGGCTGTCAGTTTAGGCTGCGGCACACAAGTCCATAAGTGGTTTATCTTGACTGCTTTGTGTGACCGATACATTTCAATGTATTGATAGGATCAACATTGTGATGAACCATTCTACTTGACATATGAATGAGTAAAGATCTTGGTAACTTGGTCGGATCTAAAGTCTATTGAAAGCAAAGGGGCACACATGGGTTGACTGTCAGTTTGACTTGCTATGGTGGAGAGTCTTACATGTACTCGTATATCTGCGTCTTGGGTGATGGCAGTTTGTGTGGGGTTTCCTCAGGCTTGATTTAGATAACCATATCCGTTTAAGGATGGTGACATTCCCCGGGAAGCTCACGAGGTTCGTTATGCTAAGTCCTGCAAGCTGAATCATTGATTCAAGCATAAGCGATAAGGGTTAAGTGATACTACTCAGGAATAATAAGAGTTTAATTAATTATAGCTAATTGTCATACGATGAATTCATTAATGAATTTTTGAAACCTTAAATATGGGGATTCACCAAGTCAATGCTACCCGATCCTAATAACGTGGTAATAAAGGGGTAGGTCAGCATTAATTCTCTGGTGACATGGATTAATGTTTATTAATTAATTATGTTCTGGGTTGAACATGAAATTAATTAATAGGATGCCCACTTTATTATTTGCATTTGATCCCTAGTCTAGCCCAATACTGCTCAGAGCTGCTCAGAGCCCATTAGGGTTGATTAAATCATAATAGTCCATTCTCAGATCTCTATAAATAGATGAATCTCTCATTTTCCCATATAAGTTTTGAAGTTTAAAATCTGAAACCCTAGAGAGATGAGAGAGAGTGGGCGGCTGTAGATCCGGTAGCGTATACTCACTAGATTTCTGGATCGAGCAAGGGAACAGATCAAAAGATCAGATCTGTAGGAACACCATCACTTTGATTGATTCCAGATCCAGATCCAGATCTACACCATCATCATTGCCATCAGCGATCTAGATCTGTAGATCAGTTGCTGGAGTTCAGGTATTCCTTTTAATCTACGAATTAAATTAAATAGGAGCATGCATAGGGCATTTACTGTTTGTCATGGTATTTATTTTGATGTCCATAAATCGAATCCGGGGTTAAAAATAAATGGCAATTCGCGTCGCCTATTGTAGACTCAGTTCCTACACATATGTCCAGGGATCGGTAATATCTAGTCTGCTTTCCAGGATCAAGTCAGAAGACTCTCCCACGAACATATACCTCTCGGGTTGGTGGATAGCTGATAAGTTAGGATTTTCACTAACTTATCTTATAGTTCTTTGACTGATTTTGTGATATTTAGATTGTTTTTGTACTTGTTTTTGTGCATGAATTGGATTTTCTACTTGGAATGTCGTGTTTGATAAATCATGCAGGTTTCTAGTCAAAAAACCGGAAGAATCAGGCTATGTTCAAAGACCTCGTTGATCGACGAGGACGTCCAATCGATCGATGAGGAATACCAGTTTCTAGCGATTGATGAAAGCACGAAGGCCCATCGACCGAGTCCATTCAGACTCGATCGACAAAGCAACAGGACCTCGTCGACCGAGGCCAAACACAATCGATCGACGAAGAGGGAGAGGCATACTCAGTCGACGCTGATCAGACCCGATCGACGCGCACGCGAAAACCCTTATTCTAATCTGATTTGGAGATAGATGCATATCTAATTCTAGTTCCTGCTGGATATATCTTTCACTAATATAAATTCATGTAATTTTTTGTTTTTTAGAGAGAGAGCAATTATAAGATTTCTAGAGTTTGAAAGATTTCGAGTTTTATGATTTTGAAGACAAGTTTCTACGAGAACACTTTTTGGATTCCCAGTTTTATGCAATTCAGGTTGTATTTTTCTTCGATGAATACCATCCTGAATATGTGTAACTAAATTCCTCTTCAGATTCTAGGGTTTCGAACTATCTATGTATACATGTTTTGATTAATTGAATTATTTTCCCTTTCCCTTCGTAGTTTGTCAAATCTGTGCTATTCTTAATCTTGAATTGCTGATCACTTTTTAGGATTATTTAGTTGATTACTTGAGATGTAACTGTAATAGTTTTCAATCGAAAGAGATTTTCACAATATAATTTGATTTCTTGTCGTAACTGAAGGAGATTAATTGTAGGAATAAATCTGTAGATCTGTAGGAGTTAGTTAATTTATCTTGAGACCGAACGGAGATAGGTAATTAATTAATCTACTTTGCGAATTGTCAGACCAAGAAGTTCGTAATACTTTTCTGATGTTTCACTACGAAGAGGAATTAAATTTGGGAATTAAACAATTTATTCATACATGTCATACTTGATAGGTAGATATCCCTGGAATCTGTGTTTCTCATATTTGAATTCAAAAGCGTTTTTAATTTTTCTGTTTAATTTTCAATAGCAAGTATTGCGATTTCAAAACAACAAAACCTTTTATTCGATTTTCCTAATCAATACTTTCAAGAACGCCTGATCTAGTATTTCAAGGTTATTCGTTATTTCTTTCCCTGTGGGATCGATAATTTTACTTTTGCCGCTATATTATTAGCTTTGCTAAGTCGTAGTGAAATAATATTGCGATCAAATTTTGGCGCCGTTGCCAGGGAATGAATAGAATTAATCTTACTATTAGATCTGTGATTGGAATATTGCTTTAGGCTGTAATTTTTTTATTTTCTAAAATTTTCTCGCTTTTTCGTATTTTTCGTCAATCGACGCTATTTTTCGTCGATCGACGAAGTCACTTTCATTCCGTCGATCGATGCCTATTCTCGTCGATCGATGTGATTCTTGTTTTCAAGATTTTCAGTTCGTTTCGTTTTATTCACAGTTGTATTTCACTACCTCCTTTGCTGTACAGGTAGTGCATGAGTACAAGAGCCGGAGGAAAAGATTCAATCTACTATTATCCGAACATTGAAGCTACTTGCAGGAAAATCCGAAGAAACAAGCGTGCTCAGGAAAGTTCGAGTAGTCACACAATGGAGGATAATGCACCACCACCTCCGCTGGTGCTAACTGCAGAGGAACAAGCGTTGCTTGTCCAAGAGATCTAAGCCATGAGGGCTCAAATCCAACATTACGAACTAGCGAGGAACAATCCAAATGGAAGAGTGCTTCGATGCAACCCATTGTTCGAGGACAATCCCGATGACGGAGAGGATGACAATCAGGATCCTCCGGGCGGGTCTGACGATGATGAGGAAGAAGAAGCCATGCAAAATAGGTACAAACCTCGGTTCAAGGAGACAGACTTCAAGATTGGCATCAATGCCAATCACTTCGAGCTGAAAACCGCACTGGTACAGATGGTGCAACAAAACCAATTCGGAGGAAGAGCCACCGAGGATCCCTACGCACATCTGGACAAGTTCATTCAGGTCTGTAATACTGTGAAGATTGGAGGAGTCAGCAAGAGTGCCATCCGAATGCGTCTGTTCGCATTCTCTCTGAGAGACAAGGCACAATCATGGTTCACCACTCTGGACAAAGGAAGCATAAGCACTTGGACTGAACTGAGGAACGAGTTTCTGGAGAACTTCTGCCCGCCGAATATTATTCGGCAAAGACGGAAGGAAATCATCAGGTTCGCTCAAAAGCCTGACGAAAGCTTCAGTGTGGCATGGGAAAGATTCAAAGATTTACTGAGAGCCTGTCCCGGACATGGTTTCCCGTCAGGGGAACAAGCTGAGGCATTCTATGAAGGGCTCAATGACAAGACGGCCAAATTGGTGGACACCACACTTGGAGACACAATCATGACAAAGAGCAGAAAGAAAGGCATGGAATTCTTCCAAAAGATGGCCAACAACACTCAACGGTGGTCCTCAAGCCGAACTCGGCCGGTGAAAGCCATAGAGAAAGTGGTGGAAAAAATTGTGGAAAAAGATGCCGAACAACCAGATTTGGCGGCTGAACTGAAAAAGCTCAGGGAGGAATTCGCTAGTCTGAAGCAAGAAAAAACAGTTGCTGTTGTAGAAACTGTGCAAAGGGCAGGTCGAGGATAACAACGCTGATGTGAACTTCATCCAAAGAGGCGGTTACCACAATAATTACCGAGGAGGATTTCAGCATCACAATCAGCAGCACAACCAACCCTATGCCTTCAACCATGCAAGAAATCATCCTGGATTTTCATACGCAAATCCACAAGCTGCAGAACAACCACCGCCAGGGTTCGCCGTGCAAAACGGAGAAATAGTAGAGAAGAAGAAGCCAAATCTCGAGGAGATTTTGGCCAAATTCATGGAAAGCTCCACGGACACCATAACCAAGTTGAAGCAAGAAATCTCCGGGGTGAACACGAAGGTCGATCATGTGCAAAAGCACGTGCAGATCATTGAAAATCAAGTTAGCCAGATCGCCAACACTTTAGGAACTAAGCACAAGCCGAGGCAACTTCCGAGCAACACTCAGGTTAATCCCAAGAATCAGAATCAGAGGAATCAAGTAAATGTTATCACTCTGAGAGGGGGCAAGACCTATGAACGACCTGAACAACCAGAAAAAGGTGCCCGGGATGAAGAAGAAGCTGAAGATGAGGCAGAAATTTCCAAAAGCAATCCTCCGTCGATCGACGGAGCATCCTCGTCGATCGACGAGACCTCAAAAGGCCGTCGATCGAGGCTGATCAGGCTCGCTCGACGAACGTTTCTCAACTGCCAATGAAGAAACCACCTCTGCCGTATCCGCAGCGGTTTGCTAAGACTAAGATGAACGAAAGGTATGCACGATTCCTGGAGACAATGAAGAAGGTGCATATTAACATTCCATTGGTAGAGGCTCTGCAAGAGATGCCCGGTTACATCAAATTTCTGAAAGATATGGTCTCCCAGAAAAGACCGTTCTTGGAGCACGAGACGGTCAATCTATTTGAAGAGTGCAGCGCCATGATTCAGAAGAAGATGCCAATCAAGAGGGAAGATCTGGGATCTTTCACGATCTCATGTATCATCGGAGGTGAGACCTTCGGAAAGGTTCTGTGTGACTCAGAGCATCAATCAATCTGATGCCACTTTCAATCTTCAAGCGGCTAAAGATCGGCAGCATCAAGCCCACGACGATCTCACTGCAGATGGCTGGTCGTTCAGTCACCTATCCGAAGGGCATTGCTGAAGATGTGCTAGTCAAGGTAACGGATTTCCTAATTCCAGCCGACTTTGTGGTGCTCGACATGGAGGAGGATCGGAATATTCCCCTAATCCTTAGGAGGCCGTTTCTGAAGACCGGAGGTGCGTTGATCGACATTCGAGACGGCAAGCTGACGTTTCGAGTGAACAATGAGTCTGTCACATTCTCAATCTAATAAGCAATGCAGAGGCACGACGATGGAAGTTATGCAGAAGAATGCCACATGATCAATTGCTTCAGCCCGGTAATGTCTTCCCCCTTCACTTGTCTGAAAAGTGAGGCGGATTTTCTGGAAAATTGCTTGCAACATTCCCTCTCCTCTTCTGAAAACTTGGATGAAGCCACCGAGGAGATTCTGAATCTAGTCATGGAATTGGATGTATTTGAGGAAGTTACCCTGGAGAAAGAACTTAAAAGATAGTCGCTGCCGAGCCGTTTCAAAAAAGCCTCATCGACCGAGGGAAATGCTTCGTCGATTGACGAGACAGCCGCATCTTCGTCGATCGATGAAGACGTCTCGTCGGTCAACGGGAAACTCGATCAGCCGAATTTAATCTCTACTCCACCCAGTCTGGAACTCAAGACACTTCCTTCACATCTCAGGTACCCATTTTTAGGCTTCGACAGCACTTACCCTGTTATCGTTTCTGCTTTTCTTTCACAGGGAGAACTTGACAAGCTGTTGCGAGTTTTGAGAACCTACAAATCCGCCATTGGATGGACCTTGGGAGACATTAAAGGAATCAGTCCTTCGTTGTGCATGCACAAGATTATCCTTGAAGAAGATGCGAAACCAAAACGACAAGCACAACGACGTCTGAATCCTATCATGCAACAAGCTGTTAAGAAGGAGGTTCTTAAACTCCTAAACCATGGCATGATCTACCCAATTTCTGACAGCAAGTGGGTAAGCCCAACACAAGTAGTAGCCAAGAAAGGAGGAATGCAAATCGTGAAGAACAATAATGGAGAGGAAGTAGCACAAAGACCGATCACGGGATGGCGAGTGTGCATTGACTATCGAGCCTTGAACTCCGCCACGTGCAAGGATCATTACCCCCTTCCATTTATTGATCAAATGCTAGATAGATTATCTGGTTATCCTTTTTACTGCTTTCTTGATGGTTACTTAGGGTACAAGCAGATAGCTGTGGCGCCAGAAGATCAACACAAGACTGCATTCACTTGTCCATACGGAGTATTCGCCTACCGACGGATGCCCTTTGGATTGTGCAATGCACCGGCCACCTTCCAGAGATGCATGACAACAATCTTCCACGACCTCATCGAAAAAATCATGGAGGTATTTATGGATGATTTCTCAGTCTTTGGCAGCTCATTGGATGTTTGATTGCAGAATTTAGCCACTGTGCTTGAAAGATGTGTCGAGACAAACCTGTGCCTCAATTGGGAGAAGTGCCACTTCATGGTGAGAGAAGGAATCGTGTTGGGACATCGAGTGTCAGCCGAAGGATTGGAGGTAGATAAAGCCAAAGTAATAGCCATTGAAAAGATGCCGCCACCGCCAAATGTCAAAGTCGTCCGAAGTTTCCTAGGTCATGCAGGATTCTATAGGAGGTTCATCAAAGACTTTTCAAAGGTATCCCGGCTCTTATGCAACTTGCTAGAGAAAGATGTGTCCTTTGTCTTCGATGAAGACTATCATCGAGCATTTGAAAAGCTAAAAGAAGCGCTGGTAACTGCACTAGATTGGGATGAGCCTTTCACATTGATGTGCGACGCCAACAACTATGTTGTTGGAGCAGCTCTAGGCCAAATGAAAGGAAGACTCTTCCATGTGATTCAATATGCCAGCAAAAGTATGAATCCGGCTCAGTGCAACTACACCACAACGAAAAAAGAGATGTTTGCGGTCGTGTATGCATTCGACAAGTTCCTGCCTTATCTGATAGGCTCAAAAACAATTGTCTACACCGACCACGCAGCAATCAGGTACCTGTTCGCAAAACCGGATGCCAAGCCAAGATTGATTCAGTGGATTCTGTTGCTACAAGAGTTCGACGTAGAGATCAAGGACAGAAAAGGAAGTGAGAATGTCATCGCCGATCACCTGTCGAGGCTCGAACCGCCAGTCAAAGGAGACGACCAGCAAGAGACAATCCGAGAGACATTCCCCGATGAGCAAGTCTATGCTTTGAGGGACATGAAAGAGATGTATGAGTCCAAAACTCCTTGGTTCACGGACTTCGCGAATTTTCTGGCAGCCGGCGTACTTCCTCCAACTTCTCTCCCTACGCAAAGAAATTCCTGCACGATGTCAGATTCTACTATTGGGAGGATCCGTATCTATGGCGCAGATGTGCTGACGGCGTAATTCGCCGTTGCGTGCCCCAGTCCGAGTGGCACAAGATTTTTGAGGCATGCCACTCATCTCCAACCGGCGGACACCACTCAACCAACCGAACTGCTTTCAAAATCCTTGCTAGCAGATTCTACTGGCCTTCCATCTACGAGGTCTGTCGAGGATGGATAACAGGCTGTGATCGCTGCTAGAGGACCGGCAACATCTCGCTAAAGAATGAGATGCCACAAACACCGGTGATTGAAGTTGAAATATTCGATGTTTGGGGGATCGATTTCATGGGGCCCTTCCCAAAATCGCAAGGATTCAGTTACATTCTGCTGGCAGTCGACTATGTATCACGATGGGTCGAGGCCATTCCGACAGTCACAAATGACTCCAAAGTCGTTATCAAATTCCTGAAAAAGCTGATGACAAGATTCGGAACACCACGAGCCCTGGTAAGTGATGGTGGATCACATTTTTGTAACAAATGGCTTTCTTCTCTTCTTGCTAGATACGGAGTAAAGCACCGCGTTACCACCCCATATCACCCTCAAGGGAACGGATTGACGGAATTATCCAACAGAGAAATCAAGCAGATATTGGAGAAGACAATCAAGCATAGAAAGGATTGGGCGGCAGTTCTCATTGATGCACTTTGGGCATACCGCACCGCCTACAAAACACCAATAGGGACATCTCCATATCAGCTGATCTTTGGAAAATCATGTCACCTTCCCGTCGAGATGGAGCACAAGGCATGGAGGACAGTAAAAGAAGTAAATCTGGATTGGAAGACAGTTGCGGAAGACCGCGCCATGTCCCTCAATGAATTAGAAGATTTCCGAGACGAGGCCTATGAGAACAACGTCATCTACAAAAACCGAGCAAAGAGATTCCACGACAAAAAGATCCGCTCGCATGTTTTCACTTCAGGTGACAAGGTTCTCCTCTTCAAATCCCGTCTTCGATTTATGCCCGGGAAGCTCCAATCAAAGTGGTCCGGACCATACACCGTGATTTGCCAATTTATGAATGGTGTCGTTGAATTAGCCGGACAAGATGGCAAGACTTTTACAGTGAATGGGCAAAACCTGAAACCGTACTACACCCCACTCCAGATCGAAGCAGTGGAGAAGTACTATTTGAATCGCCCGTAAAATCAGGTATTGTCGAGCTAGCGACAATAAACCAAGCACTGGTTGGGAGGTAACCCAACAAGTTTTTCAGTTTTTTTCGTTTTCTTCTCGAGTCTGTTTGTTTCGTTTTTTTTTTCAACAATTTGTGTCAAAATTGTCGGGCTAAAAAGATCATCGGAAATCATACCATTCGATGAAGGAAGCGAGGCCTCGTCGACCGAGTCCATTCAGACCCGATCGACGAAGGACTTGCAACCTCGTCGATGATAGCGCGTTTCGCAACGCGCTAAAGCTGCAAGTGTACAAACCACTGCAGAGGGCAAGTAATAAATTATCGAACTCAAGGACTGCAGGCTCGAAACACAACCAAGCACTAAAACATAGATATCGTACTACTATCTAGGCGAATCATATAAGGAAATTGGTTTATCTAAACTAATTGATTTTAAAGCAATGATAAAATAAAAAGAACAATTAACTATTTTAGAAAGAAAGTGAGAAAACAGGATTCCAGGGTAATCCACTTTGAATATTAAACAAACAACATTTTCATGCAATTCAATCCCAATTTAATTTCCAGAGATGTGAGCAATCGCGACAGTGTTATCAGGTGATCCTCTCAGACTCAAACCATAACATGGAATTAAAAGACCTAGTGACTCCTCTCGGATGCGCAAAAGGACGTTTACTCTTAATAAAAACCTTAGATTTCAAAACCCTTTAAGAGTTCAATTTCCTCTCGGACAATTGTTCTAATAAATCTAATTTATTTGCGTCTTAATTGATAACCTAGACCTCTCGGTTCAAAAACTATCAATTCAAATCACAATCAATGGCCAGTTAATCGCAATTAATAAAAATCCCAAATTAAATTAGAACATCAAAGGAAAAGGAACATTAAATTGCATAAACTGTTGAATGAATAAATACAAAGTTTCAAAACCCTAGAATCCACAAATGGGTTTAGCCAATCATGCTAAATCCCAGAAAAACAAAGGAATGAGGAGTCATAAAAGCAGGAAAAAGGAAATTAAAAACCCTGGAGTCTTCAATCTTCAAATCCTGGCATGCTCTTCCAGTTCCCCTTGAATTCCCAGCTTTACGTTCTTTTCTACCCTTAGGAATGTGGAAAATAAAAATCAGGAACCTTTTTCTGGCTTCTAGATCTCATATTTATAGGAGAGAGATTTTTAATCTTGAAAGATATGGGAAAATACGTGACTTGGGCTAGGAGATACGATTTAATTCGTCAAACCGCGGAAAATCACGAGCAGAGAGTTCACGTCCGGCGACCGCAGGATGGAAAAGTCACTCGCCGGATGCGTCACGAAGGGAAAACACGAAGCCGGCGATCGCCGGCCGAGAGAGGTGGTCGCCGGTCTGGAGAAGCAATCGCCGGAAATGGAGTGCAGCTCGCCGGATTTGCTGCTCAATCGCCGGCAGCTGGAGTTGATCGCCGGTTTTGCAGGGACGGTCGCCGGTTGCGCTGGGCAGTCGCCAGACGTGGAGGTGGTCGCCGGCTAGGAAGAATGAACACCGGTTTGGACCCTCGACCGCCGTTTATGTCACGAAGCTCATTTTCTCAAATTCTTCCGGAAAATTCTAACCCTTTTTCCTCCCAGTGCAAACCAACATGATAGTTCCTCAAATGCTTGCTCAATCATCTCATTTAATCCTCAGAAACGCATCAAATCTGTGCAAAACAATATCAAACAAACCAAACGTAATATTTCCTTAAAGAATAGGAATAACGCATGAAAACATCACGTAATGGTTCAGTCTGAAGTATAATCAAATCATAAACACATCAATAAAATGCACAGAGTGAGTGTTTATCAGTCGACCGAGTCTATTTCTCGTCGATCGACGAGGCAAAATGGGTCTCGTCGATTGATGAAGATGCCTCGTCGATCGACGAGGTCGAATTTCAGCAGCAGTCAGAGACGGGTTTTTAAACCCAAATACTTCATTCTCTCCTCACTCAACACACAAACGCACGAAAATATTTCCCCCAACCCCCAAGTTCGAAATTTCCTCTTCAAAATCGTCGAAATCAACCACGGTATGTATCCTAACACTCTCCTTTTCGATTCTTTCACATGATTTGAATGATTTGGGCATGATTATTGACAAAAATTGAATGTGGAGCCCTAGTTCTCAAATAGGGAATTTTGTCGATTTCGTTGCAATTCTTGGTGATTAGTCGATATAGGTTGTGATTTTCATCGATATGCTTACTTGTGTTTGATATGTGCTTGAGTTTTGTGGGATTTTTCAACACGATTGTTTGGGGGAGATTTTCCTGTTTTGATGATTTTCTAGCTTTATTATTTCTGGACGAAATTTTGCAAACCGTGATGATAAAAGGCTAGAATTGAGAGTGAATTGCATGAATGTTGAGCCAATTTTGCATGGGTACATCCATTTTGTTGAAATTTTGTCAAAATTGGAATTGTTTGCATTGTGGATTTTTGGATAAATGGTGATGAATTTTTTTGATAATCCCAGCAGACTAAAAATGGCTTCCCCACCAACATTCACCCACCAATCTCATCAGAGGAGGTACCAAAAATTTCTGGGGGACGAGTTTGAGATCCGGCAGACACTATATCCTTGCCCGGAAACGAAGCAACTGCTAGGCATTCGGGGCGATGTGGAGAGCCTCTTGGAAAGGATTGGCTGGACTTCGTGGATAACAGGCGGTTGGGCGACATATCCGGCATTGGTTCTGGAATTTTTCTCATCTCTCCAGGTATTTGAAGTCGAGCCCGAAGCAGAGCCGACCACCATTGGGTTCAAGCTGATGAACCAATACCACGAGCTCTCAAGAGACCAACTCGAGCGGATTTGGGGAGTACATGTGGGTGGAGACGGCGTTCCTCCCCCTAGCTTCGACAGTGCAAGCCTTTGGTCCCAAATCGCTGCCGATGCTAGCGATGATTTATGCCAGTTTGACTCTGGGAAACTGAAAGCTTCTTCAATCGACAACTCAGTTTTCCGTTACATCCAGAGATGTATGGGGGTATCGATCGCAGGACGGCACGAGAGTGGGAAGGTCAGAATCGGCGAACTTTATGCCCTCTACTGCATGCTGACGGCGAAGAAATTTAGTCTTGGGGCGTTTGTCATGGATCATTGGCGAAAGAAAATCAAGGCAAAGAAAGGTAATATCTGGAGCGGGGGATTGATTACCCCGATTGCGGATTTCTTGGACATCGACCTCTCACAGTTGGAGGCAATCGAGGACGACAATCGAGGTTTGGGCACGACCACCTTGATGCGGATGATGATGATCTCGCCGAGGGAAAGAGGATGGGCCCTGCGGATGTCCAATGGGGACCGATTCCCACTGCCGAACCGGAGCCTCACTCGTGTCACCGACTACCACTTCCGCACAAACTAGTGGATGAGCACTCCTGAGCACATGCGGTTGATGACCGGTGCACAAGGAGGTCCCGGCACTTCCAGACTCCGACACCGACGATAGGCTCAGCCGGACCAGAGCAAGCCGCAGCCACCTCCAGAGATCAATGATGATGAGGATGATGAGGGCGAGCAGCAGATTCCCGATCCGGCTGGTGGACAGCCGCCACACTACTTCATGGGAGAGTCTTCTTCTTCCGGGGTAGATCTGACGATGATCTATCAGTACATGCAGCAGCAGGCCACCTTGTCGGCCACCTTTCAGCAGAACGTGAACACGAGGTTTGATAACCTCGAAGCTCAGATGCGGCAGCTTCTTCTCAACACGCAGCCTGTATCCAGTTCTCAGCTACAGCAGACTGATAGCCAGGGCCACCGCCGCCGTTTGCCAGTTTGGACAGCCTCTCAGGATGTGCAGATGGAGGATCCTTCCGACGAGGAAGAATATGGTACCGTTTCTCTTTTTCCTTATCTGACTTTCAAACTTTTCCACCCTTTCGAGTGAATAAGTTTGGGGGGATAATGATAGGAAAAGAGAAACATTTGTTTGTTTTGATATATTTTCTTGTGTTTTTGTGGATTTTCAGTTTTTCTTTGATGATTTGTTGTCTGAATTATCACTTCCTTGTTCTTGTGCTTCAATTGTGAACAATTGCTCTCTGCAAGGCTTTTTATCGAAAAATTAGTATTTTTGAACATTGGTTTATGATACTTGTTTTAGTTGAATAGTCTGAGCATTGTCTAGGAGCTTTGAACATAGAACAGTCGGAACTTTTTGATTATGATGGTGTAAGGACTACTTATTTGACTTTTCTTGAGCAAGAATTCTTGATTGATAATCGAGAAAATTGCTGATTGGGAATGATAATCTATGTGATAGAGTAGCCGATGATAGGAGCTATTTTGTTTGACATATTGATCTTTGAAACTTAAATTCTTGCATGATAACTGTTCAAAATTTGATAATTATTGAGGAGCAACAAACTTTTTACCTTGTGATGATTTGTGCCAGTTCTTTCATTGTTGAGTGACAAAATTTTAGATTTATTTTCTAGAATTTGACATATTTCTCTCTTGAGGGTGCATTGAGTGTGGTAATAGGGTGAAAATGATTTTAGGCATGTTCTTTCATAGCCTCTTCCCATACACTAACCTTAAAAAAAAAATTCACTTGTAGCCCCTTTGAGCCGTGAATGAATTTTTTTCTTGATTAGAAGGGTTGATGAATTGATGATTGAGAATTTTTTTTGGATTGACTGGGAATGTGTTGAGAGGCCACATGAGGTCATGAGCGAAAAGAAAGAAAGAAAGGGGTTCCATGGTGTTTGAGAAAATAGAAAAGAAAATGAACATTGATGAAAGAAAGAGACAAAAATTGTCTATGTTGTTCATAAATAATTGAGAGTAAACTCTTAGGAACCCCGGGAATGTTGAAAAGGGATGAAAGAAAAAGAACAAGATTGTTTGTGAAAATAGAAAAAAAAATGATGTGGTTATGATATGTTTGAGTCTTTGGGTTTGATTGAAAAATTTTTGAGTCACTTAGCCAAAAATATCCTACCTTTTAGGTAAGCCACATTACAACCAAAACAAGACCTTTCTGATTCCCTGAAAAACCGCACTAACAAGCAGTGGAAAGATGAAAAATTTGTCAAACCTATGGTAAAATAAACTGGAACTTTGATTGTGTGAATTTCAAAACCTTTTTCTTGAGAGATGAGTGCAAACACTTTCCGGTGAGGTTTCTCCTTGATAATTTACCAATAAGAATTTGTTTGGATTGCATGAATTTTTGTGGAAAAGTGAAACTTGGATTATGAAATATGCTTGTGAGGCATTGCACACTTGTATCTGCATTTGATTATGATTCTTTTCTGTGGATTAATCGAGGACGATCAATAGTTTAAGTTTGGGGGAGTTGATAAGTGATAAGCTCATTATTTTACTCACTTATCTATATTATTTTCTACTATTTTATATGGTTTTATTGAGTTTATATATAATTTATGTCCATGAGTCCATATTAGGTGGTATTATGCGCGTATTGGTGTTTTTACAGGTTTTAGGCCTAAATTCAATGAAAAACCCATTCCAAGAGCAGCAGATGTTGAAAGAAACATGCACGAATTCTTCCAAAGTTGGAATCTGATCTAATGGAGCACATGAATGGAAAGATCTTTGAATTAGCTTTCCAACGCAACTGGAATCGGGTCAATCGGAGTTCGGAGGAGAAAGTTATGGCCAAAACCATGAGATCGCGCAGGAGGGCGAAAAGCTTCCTCGATCGAAGGACACGTCTACTCGATCGAGGGAGGCAAAAATGCTTCCTCGATCGAGTGGAAGACTCGGTCGAGGAAGGTGTATTTTCTGGCGCGGAAATCTGATAAAATTCGGATTTATTCATATCTTTAGCCCTAGATTTGATAGGATACACATCCACCACTATAAATACCTTTGTAAATTCGATTTCTCATAATTACCTATCATTCCCAATCATAGTTTAGAGTTTTTGGAGTTTGGAGATTTGGGAAACACGAAACCCTTTATTTTTTTTGTAAGTTCTTTACTTTTATGCAATTTAATATGTTTTCTTTTGGATTTCTATCTACGATGAGTGGCTAGAAACCCTAGCGGGTTCTAGGGGCTGAATATTATTATGGGTGCATGTTAGGATTAGTTAATTAGGTTCATGATTCCTGTTTTTATTTCATAATTCTAGATTAATTCAAGGATCGAGAGGTGACGATTGATTTAGATGTCTAGCTATTGATAGAAGGACCGAGAGGTGAATATTAATAGTCGGAATAGAAATACATGATATGATCTACACTATCCAAACAGATGTACTAGACGTAGGAATTGAACTGATTTGCTTATCGGATTGATTAATTTGGTGTACTTTGAGACCGAGCGGAGATGAGTCACTAATTAGTAATCTAGGTTATATTTGCCAGACCAGGAAATATAGCATTGTTGCAGTATTCCACCTGTTAAATTGATTAATTCCTACATGTTATCCATAATAAGAGTTCTTCCCTAGAATTTGTATTCTTTAATTTGCATTTCAAAACTACTTTAATTTTCTGCATTGTTCTCTTTACTTTTTAAAACCCTGATTTTGGATCACTCAAACAATGAATTTTAGAATTATAGCTAGTACATAGGTTAGTTTCCCCACACAGTTCCCCTGGATCAATAACCTTAGGGTTTACAAATTTATTTGCCGCTGTTATTATAATTAATCTGTTAGAAATAGCAGTGATCAAATTAGCGCCGTTGCCGGGGAGTTGTTAGATTTTATCTTGTTACTAGTTCTTTCTAAAATTTGCTGGATTGAGTTTTTATTTTTCTGTATGTGTGCGTGTGTGAGATTTCGAGTTTGCTTCTCGCATCGATCGATGCCATCTAGCGTCAATCAACGGACCTTCATTTGTTGCCTCGATCGACGGCCTTTAGCCTCGATCGACGCCAACCATTTTTTGTGTCGATCGACGTGAATCCACGTCGATCGACGCTGAACCGGAAATAAACTTAAGTATAAACTTGCACTCTGCGTACTCAGCTGACTGGCGACTGGCTGGTCAGCTGGTAGCTCAACACTTAGAATATTTTAGGCCTTGTTTACACAGTTATCAGTTTTCAGTTCATACACCAGCACTTGGGTGCTGGGTTTTAATTGGAAATTTAAAACAGAAAGCTGATAAAGGACAAAGGATTTATAGTGGTTCGATCAAATGATCTACGTCCACTCTCCAGTCGTAGCACTAGAAATTCACTAGAGTAAGTCAGTTACAGGCTGCCTACGATCTACCTCTAGCTGGTGCGACCCTTGTCCACCCCTTCGCTAGATCAACCGCTCCCGGTCCTGAATCCTTCTTCAACTCTGGTCAGCTGGATGGAGTGCGAGCACGTCACTTCAACCTCCACCGCTGGCTGGGTATTTAGTTCTCCCAAGAACGTAGATCTTTAATACGACAAGAATGCCCGGAATAACTCGAGTGCTGGCGGGCACAGGAGCTACTGTGAACTTCCTCGAAGGAGAAAGAACACCAAGTGAGATCAATAACTTACAAGCTGGAAGCTTGAAGTCTCGTGTTTGAAGAAATCAACACACGGAAAGCTTTTAAGAAAGCCTTGAAAGATTTGCTTGCTTGCAATGAATTTCAGTTCTTTCAGTTGTTCAGCGAGAGTCGGAGAGTATTGAATGTTGATGAACCCGACGTATTTATAGACGCGGGATCCCATTCAAAATACTAGCCGTTTGGACACATCCGGAATGGGTCTCTGTCCTCGGGTGTCCTTCAGACGGTGGCAGGTATGCTATTCCGGAAAGCGCCATACCTGCGACTGCTTTATCTGACATTGACCTCTTTATGTCAGAACGGCACTATTCGTCTGTACGAGGAATGAGACTGGCGTCTCGAGACTGATAGACTTTAAGGAATCTCCTTAAAGTCATTCTCTGTCAGTTAGTTCCTCGACGAATCTTCTTTTTGTCTCTTAAGACTCTGGGAGAGAGAATCTGGGATTCTGCTGGTAGCATCTGACTGGTAGATCATACTGGTGATCTCGTGCTGGCAGTCTCTGCCGGTGACTGGCGCTGGCACGATCAAAGTCTACCATTTGTCTGGATGCTAACTCCTCTCAGAATCTCCCGTGACTGGTGGAATCACCACTGGTAAGTTTGTCAGCCGCCTGCTGATGAAAACCTTCCCAACTGGTGAACAGTACCCAGTCATTAGCTCTACTTCATGCTGATGAACAGTGTCAGCATGAGTCTTTGTCAGTCGTCAGCTGATGAAATGTCTCTACTGGTAAGCGCTTCTCATGTTGGTGAATAGTGTCAGCATGAGTCTTGATCAGCAACGACTTACAACTCAAAATACCTATACAGGACATTACATTTGTGATCTAGAGCTATTCTAGAGACAACTGACGCTGGTAGGACTTAGGATTTGATCCACCAAAACTATAATCTAACAATTAGCCTACTGGGAAAGGAAACCTTAGGCAGATTTCCCAACAATTTCCCCCTTTTTGGTGCGATCAAAGCCTAACCAACGAGCACTCAGCTGATGAGGAAAGTTACATATTATTTCAGGGTTTTACAATTGAGCCTATCAGATCTAAACCCAGAAATTACTTCCTCAGCATCAGCTCTATCTAAAAGTCTTCCCCCTCAATCTGGGAGAGCTATTGCTCGATTAAAATATGGAAATTAAACTTAGAGCAAGGAATAATTAAAGGAGTGCTGGTGCTGATTACACTGAATGTGTAAGTTCAGCTGGTAAGTAAAAAGTTAGACAATTTGTTGGACAATAAGAGATTGTCGTCAACTTGTCAGTAATCAATCCATTAAATGATGTTGCAAATACAAGTACAGGATAGAATACTGACTAGTCTAGCTGATACAAAATTACTTACAAAAAATGAAGATACAAGACCTATGGCTGAGAGGATGATCCTGGTGATTGGTTTCGGCTGGTTAAGGACCTCAGGATCTCAGTAAGCGCTGCCATGTCTTGCTCCCTCTTCATTCTCTCTTCAGCGGCAATGCGGCGCTCCTCAGCAGCTATTCTCCTTTCCTCCTCAGCAAGGCGAGCCCTCTCAGCCTCAGCAAGTGCTCGCGCTCTTTCCCCCTCTTGGATCCGCGCCAAAAAGGAGGACACTCCAGAGGTGACAGAGTCCATCTGTTGTGTCAACTCGGTCCTGAAGGAGGCGAAGCGCTGGTCCAGCTTGTCGTCTATTAGGGCAATCAGTTGCGCAGGAGGATGGACCATGGAGAGCGGCTCCGCTGACACTTCCATGGAGGTAGAAGTGTCGGAGGCGGTTGTAGCCAATGCTGGTTGAGGAATAGCTGGAGGCTCTTCTACTTCAGCTGCTTGTTCCACTGCTGCTGACTCCTCCACCAGCACCTCAGCTGGTGCTGGCGAGACTTGTTCCAAAACGGGAGAAGCTGCGAGTTCCACCAGCTGCAGTTCCTCAGAATGCTAGACAAGCTCGCCCGAGATAGTAGGAACAGGAGGAACTGCAACTGTCAGCCACCATCCACACGAGGGATCCTCCTCCACTACGTGGTCTACCAGCAGCTCGCTGGCAGCCATATCGAACAGAGCGGCATGGTAGGGAGTGATCCTCGGGAGGGGAACCAGCACTTTGAGGCGACGGAGCGCGTATATCAGCTGGTACCCTCTGCTGGAGACCTGGAACTAGAGGAAGGGCAACTTGATCTTCTTTGGTGGCGGGAGGCCGGAGCTGCCAGTCAGCTGCCTATATTCAGCAATTTTCCTCAGACGGCGCTTGATCCGCCTGGTAGACAGCTGCTGGGGGCATTCAGGATCAGTTCCCATGAACGCATGCGCCCACTCCTCCTCCGCTCGCCAGTAACCCAGTCCCAGCCTGGCATAAAGAACCGCCCGCTTCTCTACCGTCAGCAGGCGCTCGCAGCGCTCAAAGACCTTCCACCGCCTAAGCTCTCGAAAGAGATTAACATTGATCCTCCACAGCGGCCGGGCACAGCGAACATTTCTTCATCAACGGCACTCTCCACCTCCGCCGTGATGTTCGCCGCGTACTCGTAGAGGGTAGAGTTGTAGTACTCCATTGGGTGCAGGGGCAGGCACTAGTCGGAAATTCGGCATGCATAAACAGACTGGTGGGGGAGCCCGCTGATGGGGATAATGTTGAATGCCGATGGCTCTGGCACTCGTGAGTTGTGAAATGCAAGGTCCCCGCGGAGCTCTCACCGATGCACCCCTGACACCTGAGCACGGTAGGTGTCGTCATCCATCAGCTGGTGCTCTTGTATGCAGAGCATATGGGGCCTTTCAGAACGGGCACGCCTAGCTGGTGGTGCCGAAGAGGATGCTGCTGGCCGCCCTAAAGTTGATGTCGAAGCATCTGAAGATCGGGGACGATAGGCAGAAGCTTGAGCCTCAGCTTCGAAGTTGGGAAAGAGATCCCTGGGCTCCATCCTCTGCACCGTGGAGTGTTGAACTACTGGTGGAGGCTCTTCATCTTCAATGACGATAACAGGAGCCTTGTCAGCAGCCTCTCCACCAGCAGACACTTCCATCTCGGTGGCTTCCTCCACCTCTACTTCCTTCTCCTCCGCCTCTTTCTCCTCTGCCTCCTCGGAGTCAGAACTGATGTCCGAGAAGCTCGCCAGTTTTACCGGGGTGGTCGCCCGCTCCTCTGCTCCTCCACTGGCTTCCCCTTGCGCAGCCAGTGGGCCTTCTCCATCACCACCACCACCCCCTTGCACGGGTGGAGGGACATCATCGGTTTCCTCCTCCGGTCGGTACTGATCGACGATATTCATGACGTCGTCATCAGTACCCATGACCACCAGGTTTGAAAAGGCTTCATCAGATAGAAGCTGGCCCGGAGCTGGTGCTGGTGGCACGACACTTGACGATTCGGGCACTTCCCACTTGCCCTTGGCCACCAAGCTCATTTGTTCTGCCAGCTCCGCCTGGCGCCTGGCCTCGGTCTCAGCCTGGATCTTGGCAAAACGTTCATCCCTGGCTGCCAGCTCGGCTTCTCTCTGGCGCTGGGCGATCAGAGCGCGAAGCCTCGCCTTAGCCTGCTTCTTCTTGACTATGGAGGTGCTCTTCTCCCTCTTCGCCTGCTCCAGCAGCCGCTGAGCTTGCGTTTGGACCCTCTTCCTCTTGCGGGTCATCCGCTCGAGGGTCTCCTCCTCAGTCAGTCCCAAAACGGACTTCTTGACTGGAACGGAGATCTTCTCAGTCTCAGGGTCGTACGCAACAGCTTGCGGGGGCTGCTGGTGCTGGTGAGTCTTCGGCTTCTTGTGGGATGAGGGCTTGGTGACTGGTACAAGTTGTACAGTCTGAGGGTGAATGCCAGTCGCCTCAGCCACCGCATCCTCCATGCTGGCAAAGAGAGACTCAGTCTCCATCTTCCGCTTCATCTCCGCCTTTGCTTCCGCTGGCAGTGGGAGAGCCACAGCTGGCACTTGCTCCCCCAAGTCTTCGGATTCCTCCTCCGAAACGGCCTCAGCAGGGTCCACTGCTGTCTTCCCTTTCAGCTTGCGAGGCATTTTGTAGTCTGGGTGAGGCTGTTTCACCTTGGTCACCGGGATGAAGTCTGAGCCGACCAGCTGCTCGCCTCGGTCTACTCCATCACCCATCTCCACTTCCAAGATGTGGCTGATCCTCAGCCCGAACGACACGGCATGAGCGAACTTGCCTTCGCTCGGCACCGTGTGGTTCCTCGCCACATTCTCCAGCAACCGGCCAAAGAAGAACTCAGCCTAGTTGCCCTGGATCCCGTCCACAAGGGCGCTCATCACGGAGAACTTCCGCAGGCTCAGCTCGGCGTACGAGCCGACCTCGCATTGCAGCATGCGTACGATGATGTCGCACACCATCTGCCAGTACTCCTCCATCTCGGACTTTTTCATGCCAGTCCGGAAGGCAGTAACTTCTTCCTTCTTCCACTCAGCCCACCGCTTCCTGAACTCCACCGTATCGTCCCTAAGATACGTGGCTACCTCTTCTCCCTCGTTCCTCAGCCCGAACAGGTCGGCGAGGTATTCGGCGGTCACTGTGATCAGGTGGCCAAAAACGGAAGTTGTAAACGACTTCCCGTCGTCAGCTATGACTGCCCGAGCGTAGAACTCGGCAATCATATGGGGGTGAAAAGTCCGGGGAGTCGCCGTCAAGTACTGGCAGAGCTGTTCGTGGTCGACCATCTCCAACAGCTCCAGCCCATATTGCTTTAGGGCCAGCTTCGTGTTCAGAATATTCTCCTTCTGAACTTGTGCTGCCCTAATATGCGCGTTTGAGAGCTGGTGACGGGTCGTCGGTTTATTCAATTGCACCAGTCTGGCAAACGGATGGCTATAATCCACATATTCAATCTTTACTATGCCAGTATAAGTCGGCATATGGGGTTCGACAAGTGGCAGGCGAGGTGAACCAGAAGATGATGATGATGTGGAAGGGGGATTATCATCAACAGGACGGGAAGAAGACGCCATTGATTCAGAAAATATTTGGGAAGCTTAAGGGAAGTGTAAGGGATTTTGAACGAAAATATGTTCGAAGATTTTAAGGAGTTATAAAGGTTTAACCGACGAAGAATGTCGGGTATTTATACTGGGGGCCATGCAAGTTTGAACGACCAAGATGAACTCTCAGCGAGCAAGGATCGACGGTCATCAGTAGGCCCGCTTCCCTGTAGCGACGTGGGCGGTCGTGCTGACGTGGGCTACGCCGAGTAGCTGACATGGCGCGCCCTGATTGGTCTCGCCCATGCGGTTGACTGCGCTACCACTTTGCGCATTAAATGTGGCATTAAATGCCGCATTAAATTCGGAGAGAGATACACGGAATCCGAATTTGAACCATCCCGCCATTTTCGTGACAGCTGGAACGACTCTTGGCCTTCAAGGGATCGTCAGTTGAGAGCTGGGACTCAACTGATCATCAGTAGTGCAAGCACCAGTCGTTAACTTCCCCCTGCCAGAATGGCCTCTTCATCAGTTGGCAACTGATACTCACAACTGGTACTGGCGTACTTAGACAAATTGAGAGCTGGGACTCAACTTTCACCAGTCGTGGAAAGTTCACCAGTTGTCTACTGAAATCACCAGTTGTCTGCTGACAACTAGAAAGATGGAAAATTGAGAGCTTGGACTCAATTTTATTCCGCATAATCTTCCCTCCAGTGATTCCACCTTCTCATCATCAAAAGAAATTTGGAGCTGTGACCCAATTTGACTTCAACTGATGGCATCGTCTGCTGGAAAATTTGAAATGAGAGCTGGGACTCATTTCCTTGGACATTTAGGGATAAAGTAGATGAGCAACACGACTAAGAGCTTGGAATCAGTCGTAATCAGCAACCGTCAGAAGAGCAAGAACAGAATGAGAGCTGAGACTCATTCTTCCTCAACGTTAGAGCAAGCATCAATCTCCAAAAGACCAAGTTTGATGCACAACTCCTTGAATCTTGCTTCTGGTAACGGTTTGGTGAATATGTCAGCGAGTTGATCTTCAGTTTGGATATACTCAACGCTGACATCCTTCTTCTCGACATGATCACAAATGAAGTGATGTCGAATGTCTATGTGCTTGGTCTTGGAGTGATGAACCGGATTCTTCGTTATGCACATAGCACTGTTGTTGTCGCAATAGATGGGCACACACCCAGTGTCCACCTCATAATCTCCCAGTTGTTGCTTGATCCAGATAATTTGAGCACAACAACTGGCAACGGCAACATATTCAGCCTCAGTGGTAGATGTAGCAACAGAGTGCTGCTTCTTGCTAAACCAGCTAATTAGCTTGTGTCCTAGAAACTGACACGTACCACTGGTACTCTTTCGATCAATACGGCACCCAGCAAAATCTGAATCAGAATATCCAATCAGTGTAAGCTCATCATTCCTGGGATACCATATTCCAAGAGATTCAGTCCCCTTCAGATATTTCACTATCCTCTTAGCAGCTTCCATGTGTGACTTCTTCGGATTTGCTTGAAATCTGGCACACACTCCGACTGAGTATGAAATGTCGGGTCTGCTGGCTGTGAGGTAGAGAAGCGATCCAATAATACCTCTGTAAACAGTTGGATCAACTGATTCTCCTTGCTCATCAAGAAATATCTGACAGTTGGTACTCATTGGTATTCTGAGGGACTTAGTTTTCTTTGGGCAATATTTCTGGATTAGATCCTTCGTATACTTCCGCTGGCTGATGAAAATTCCATCAGCTGACTGCTGAACCTGGAGTCCGAGGAAGTATGTCAGCTTGCCCATCATACTCATCTGGAATGAGTTCTGCATCAGTTGAGAAAACTTCTCGCAGAGAGATATATTCTTCGACCCGAAAATAATGTCATCGACATATATCTGCACCATCAGCATGTCATCACCATCCTTGAGAAGGAAAAGGGTTCTATCAATCTTCCCTTTCCTGAATCCATTACTGATAAGGAATTGTGACAGCGTTTCAAACCAAGCCCTGGGTGTCTGTTTCAATCCATACAGGGCCTTTCTCAGCTTGTATACCTTGGTGCCTACTTCAAAGCCTGGAGGTTGTTCGACATACACCTCCTCCTTTAGCTCGCCATTCAAGAAGGCGCTCTTCACATCCATCTGGAATACAGTGAAGCCATAATACGCTGCATAAGCAAGGAACAGCCGTATTGCCTCCATTCTCGCAACTGGTGCGAAGGTCTCGTCAAAATCGATGCCTTCACACTGTCTATAGCCCTTAGCGACTAAACGAGCTTTGTTCCTGATCACAATGCCATCTTCATCTCGCTTGTTCTTGAAAACCCACTTGGTGCCAATCACTGACTGGTGTGATGGCCTCTCTACCAAATCCCAAACATTATTGCGAGTGAATTCCGCAAGCTCTTCTTGCATGGCATTGATCCAATCGGTAGATTCGAGCGCATCTCTTATGGAAGTAGGTTCCATTTGAGAGATAAAACAAGATAAGAGCGCTCTCCTGTGCCTAGTCTGAACTGAACCTTCCGGATCACCGAGAATAGCATCAAGGGGGTGATCTCTCAGCCATTTGGGAGGACCAGTCTCAACTGGTGCCGGCTGTGAAACAGGTTCTGTTCTGATGACTGGTGCTTCCAGATTTTCACCAGTCGAAGCTGCAACTGGAACTTGTGGATGACCCTCACCAGCCGGAACAGGAATTTCGTCAGCTTCACCTTCTGACTGATCTCCAGCGCCTTCGCCAGCATCAACTGGTTCATCTCTTCCAGCTGGCTCCACGTCCTCTTCTGGCTCGAAGATTCCAGTCGGTATTCCCCCTAGATTATTGCAAGGTTCACTCAGGGAGATTGAGTGAAAGGTTTCAGCAAGGTCATTTGCATCACCGACCCTCTCAGGTTGCTGATGGGCACCTGAGGTAACTGGTTGTGAAGATGATCCATTCATAGATCTAGTCGAATCAGTTGGTTGAGCATTGGAAGAATTCCTGCCCAACTGATCAATGACATCATTGACCTCAGGAACATCTTCAGCCAGTTGGCGTAAGGTCCTGCGCACTAAAGTAGCTTCATCAAAAACAACATTGCATGTTATTTCCACAAGCTTGGTAGTCTTGTTAAATACTCTATAGCCCTTGTGCGAGGGATGTCCGTATCCAACAAAGACACCCTCATCAGCCTTAGGCGAGAAAGCATTTAACTTCGACTTCCCATTATTATGGATATAACATGGTGAACCGAATGCACGAAGATGAGCTATAGAAGGCTTACGACCGAAGTACACTTCGTAGGGAGTTTTCTGGAGTCTGTCGTTGATCCCGCTCCTGTTCTGAGTATAGCAGGTGGTCACCAATGCCTCTCCCCAGAAACTCTGTCCAAGACCGAACTCAGCCAGCATGGATCGGACCGCCTCTTTCAGCGTCCTGTTCCTACGTTCGGCCAATCCATTCTGCTGCGGTTGCCTTGGTGTAGATCTCTCATGCTTGATCCCGGCCTCCGCACAAAAATCCATCAGCAGACTGTTGCAGAATTCCGTCCCATTGTCTGACCGAATTCGCTTCACCACAGCTTCTCTCTGTTTCTGCGCTTGGATGATCAATTCAGGAAGAATGATCTTCACTTCATCCTTGGACTTCAGAAGCTTTACCCAGGTATAACGCGAGTAGTCATCGACTACCACCAGCGAATATCGTCTTCCTCCAATGGTTTGCGGTGTAATTGGTCCAAACAGGTCCATATGCAACAATTCAAGTACCTGACTGGTACTGGGGCAAACTGGCGACTGGTTCTTGAAGGACTTCTTAGTTTGTTTGCCCTGCTGGCAAGCTTTGCAAATCCCTTCCTTCTTGAACGCGCCCTTGGGAAGACCATCCACGAGATCATGCTTGACCAGATAGTTGATGGTTCTGAAATTCAGATGACTCAACCTTTTGTGCCACAGCCAGTTAGTTTCCATAGAACTGGTGGCCATAAAGCATGCATCAGTCTTCCCGCTTTGCCAGTCAACGACGTATAAACCTCCTTTCCTGACACCTTTCAGCTTGGTCTCACCAGACTCTTCATTCTTGATCTGGCACCCTGACTTGTCAAACACAATGGTATAATCATTGTCGCACAGCTGACTGATACTCAGGAGGTTATGCTTCAGATTGGTGACAAGGGATACATTTACGATTCTGACATCATCCTTCTCGATGCATCCCTTGCTGATAACTCTGCCCTTGGAGTTATCACCAAAAATAACTGGAGGTCCTTTGACCTTGGTGAGCTCAGAAAATAGAAACTCCTCACCAGTCATATGAGCAGAGCAACAACTATCAATGATCCATTCGCTCGACCTCTGAAGCTGTGTTGCATGATCCTGTTCCTGCAAGAAAAATAAAATTATTTAGGTCCCCGATCATCAGCAGGTCCTGCAGGGTTAGATCTCTGGATCATTCCTTTTGGAATCCAGATTTGAGTGATCTTCAGCTCGGTGTTACCCTTGCTGACGTCACTTGTGGCCTTTCCCTTCCTTCTAAAATAATGCATGGATTTGTTTTTGGAAGGTGTGGCTGTGTGTGCGGTTCCTTTGGAGGTATTCTTCCTCCGAGGTTGTCGGAAATTTCTTTCCGACCGCTTGTGTTGCCTTGGTGGTCTCTGGAATTGTGGACCACGATGATTAGCCTTCCCAGCCCTTGAGAAAAGGTTTTGATTGGGCTCAGGCCTCCGATAGGTATTCCTCCTATCGGGAAATATCCTTCTCTCAGTATTTCGCTGAGATTGGGATCCCTTGTAAGTATGCTGGCAACTGGCATACTTGTAAGGTTGTGCGTGGAATCTATTGACAGCTGGTGCTGGCTGTCTGATTCCACTGGCAGCTGACGCTGACTTCCTTGCCTTAGAATATTTTAGCTTAGTCTGCGTCCTAGGTTGTACTGGCGTCCTGTCAGCAGAGGAATTTGCCAGTTGAGGTTCTTGTCGTGATGACTCACCTCTATATCTGGGCTCACGATTCCTATGCTGATCAGCCGTACGGGATCCGATGGTATCACCAGCTGATGCTGATTCATTTACCATCCTGCCCTTACCCTTACCAGCATTGGGTTGGTTTATGCTCAAATCCCTTTGAAATCCCAACCCGGATTTATCATAAGGCTTTCTCCAGTGACTGAGAGCCTCTTCTAGATTTTTGGAGCCTTTGTTCAAATGATTAATCTTGCTTTCTTGCTCCAAAACAATCTTTTGAAAATCATCTCGCTCAGTTTTTAAAATTTCAAAATTTTTGAGTAATTCTGAGTGAGTTTCCTTTAGAGTGGCTAACTTTACACCGAGTGACCTAGATTTTTCAATCTCATTGGTCAAGGTAGTAATTTGATCTTTCAGCGAGGTGTTTTCGCCAGCCAAAACATTTTTAATTTCATAAAATTTTAGAAATTCATGCTGAAGAATATCTATAGTGACGTCTTCTGAGTCGGAGCAATGCGACTCAGAATCGTCTAGAATTTGTACTGGTGTGATATGCATTTAAGGAACTGATTGTACCTCATGATCAGCAGCGAGTGCCAGTTCTTCTTCGCTGTCAGTACAATCTTCAACTACCCCTTCTTCTTCTCCAAAGGCCACCATGAGAGCCAGCAGAGCTTCCTCTTCTGACTCCTCGTCTGACACATACTCCCCATCATCATGATCGGGTATGTCAGGAACCTCAGTCCTTGTCAGCATAGCCTTGGCAAAGGCCTTGGAAGCGCGCTCTTGAAAGAGCTTCTTTAGCCTTTCCCTCCCAGTTCTGTCCGCCTGTGGACATTCAAACTTTAAGTGATCAGGGGATTGGCACTGGTAGCAAGCGCGAGGAGCTCTTTTGACGAATTTTCCGTCAGTTGAGCCAGTAGAAACTCCCTGTTTTGACTTGGCTTTCTCCAGTAGGACAGCCAATCTTTTCATCTGCTGCTCAAGTTCTGCGACTGAGCTCTCGCCGCCTTTGGAATGAGATCCCGATGTAGACTGGATCTCCTTCGGCTGGTTGGTCTGCCCAGCAGGCTTCTCAGCATGGAATGGCTTCCTGGGCTTCCACTTGGCATCCCTCTGGACGAAATAGGCTTCATCCTGAACTTTGATGCTGGGGGATCCAACATTTCGGATGGCCTCATTCTTGTTCACCATCTGGATGTCCCACTCGTGTGCCTGCAATTGAGCAAATAACTCCTTGGGGTCATCTTGGACAGGTCCTTCTCCTTGAGAGCTGTGGTCTTCACGAACCAGTCCTCCTTTGGCACCTTGGACAGGATCTTGGCATTAAGATCATCATTTGAGTATGTCCTGTCCAAAGACTTCAGCTCGCTGACAATGGCGCTGAATCTCGCCTCCATCTCCTTGATGGTTTCTCCAGTCAGCATCTGGAAGGACTCATACTTGTCCACTGCGACCTGCAATTTATTACGTTTCATTTGGTCAGTCTCCTTACATAAACTATCAAGGTAGTCCCAGACATCCTTGGCATTGTCAAACTGAAGGGCTTCCTCCATCAGTGACTCTGGAAGAGATGCCAGGATCAACTCGTGAGCAACGGAATCCAACTGATTCCGCCTCCTGTCCTCAGCGTTCCATTCCTCTTGGGGCTTTGGGATCTCAACAGCTGGACGATCTCCAAGCTGGTGTTGTATCTTGGTGATCTCGATCGGCCCTTTCTCCAGCACGTCTTTCATATCCGGATGGATACTTTTCAGAGTAATAAGTGACCTCTTGCGCCACATTGCGTGCTTCTCAGGAGTGTAGTTGAGTAGCTTCGGATTATTCATCTTTTTGTACCTGAGCTAATCAAACAGACAAACAAAGGAGTGCAAGGAAACACGGATCTCGGTCCTAAGCGACACAGATACGAACGGTCTATAAGAACCATCCGCTCTGATACCACTTGTTGGTCCCGGTTTTTCAGAGTTTTAGATATACACGCAGCGGAAATAAACTTAAGTATAAACTTGTACTCTGCGTACTCAGCTGACTGGCGACTGGCTGGTCAGCTGGTAGCTCAACACTTAGAATATTTTAGGCTTTATTTACACAGTTATCAGTTTTCAGTTCATACACCAGCACTTGGGTGCTGGGTTTTAAATGGAAATTTAAAACAGAAAGCTGATAAAGGACAAAGGATTTATAGTGGTTCGATCAAATGATCTACGTCCACTCTCGAGTCGTAGCACTGGAAATTCACTAGAGTAAGTCAGTTACAGGCTGCCTACGATCTATCTCTAGCTGGTGCGACCCTTGTCCACCCCTTCGCTAGATCAACCGCTGCCGGTCCTGAATCCTTCTTTAACTCTGGTCAGCTGGATGGAGTGCGAGCACGTCACTTCAACCTCCACCGCTGGCTGGGTGTTTAGTTCTCCCAAGAACGTAGATCTTTAACACGGCAAGAATGCCCGGAATAACTCGAGTGCTGGCGGGCACAGGAGC